>JAOTAX010000008.1:35994246-36010857 GCA_025629825.1 Erythroxylum guanchezii | reverse complement strand
CATATAGAATGAATTTAGTACATTTGTGACATGATTTTATGATTGTCTTCATATGCATAAAATTAGCATATACACATTAATTGTGATTTAGACAAATTGCACACAATTGACATATTTTGGGGTATGAAACTAAAATGAATGTGACATGAATATACATTTCTAATGTCTTGTACTTTGGTTTACCAATGACAAGAATTGATGGATTATAATTGTTAACCTGGAATAAATTGTTATAATTGGAAAATTGATGAATTAAAGTGTACATTTAGTCGAGGAAAAATGTCAAGTGGCAAGACAAGTTGATACATGGAAAGTTAGGATGTCTAAGCCTATGAATAAGTGAGATTTGGCATAGATAAATGAGTGACATTTGGCATAAGAAATTAAGTGACAAATGGCCAAACATATTAGAGACAATTGGCAGCTTATATATGGGACAAATGAGATGTATGCATAGAGACAAGTGTTATTAAGAACTGGTGACAGCTTGCGCCTAATTGAATTAGGCTAAGGCAGTACATGTTTCTACTGGAACATTCACCATTTTGTTCTTCTCTCACCACCAAAACCTGATTCTATCTCCCATCCCTATGTTTTGCTAGAGCTTTGCTAAATTGCCATACCAAATACATGCTTTTATCCTTCACAAGATAGCTATAGAACCAAAATATTGTAGTTCTTGTTGTAGTCTTTGATCCTAGCCGAAAACCAATTTATGGAGAGCTAAGTTAGCCTGATCATTGAGATGGAAATTTGAGCTAGACAAGTAAGTAAAGTGCTGCTCTTTATGGCATGTTATAATAAGAAGTTTATGATGATTGAATTAGGATGGATTGTATATGATGTTGATGATAAATTGTGCTAAAAAATGATAATTGAAGTTGGATATTTTTTTACCTTGTTCTTGATGTATAAAAACCGTAGGTTATAGGTTGTTTTATAGATGAAATTAGATTGGGATTGGAACTATAATGAAGGTGAATTGATGCTAAAGAAAGGTGCTAGTGAAGTGTTCTTGAAATGAGAAAGAGCAAAGACAATATGTATGATAGTGAATGAAAGTTTCTATTTTGATTTTGATACATGAAAGACCATAGTTTATGAGCTACCAATTGAATGGTTTTGAGTTAGAATTGGAGATGAAATTGATAAGGAATTGACATATAACTAAGGTATAATGAATGGATGGTCATGAAGGTGATAAAATCTAGAAACAATTGAAGGACATGGATGGTGAACCTTCGATTCAATCATCCAATGATCATGGAACCTGCATTAGCTCCTTCCCACAATCGTGGGAAATGCTTTGACATGAAAAAGGTTCGATTTTGTGCAATTTTTTAACCATATGAGGATAAGTCACTTTACTTTATTGCATTTAGACTTGATTGAGGCTTAAAATGAACCTAGTTTGATTTGGGATGAATTGGTTAAGGGTTTGATAAGTTTAAGTTGTTAATTGATGTTATAACTTAAGAAATGGATTGACCTGATATCAATCTATTGCAATCTAGAAAATATCAATTGTTAAAAGAATTAAGATGTTCTTATGAATGCAAATAGTGTATCTGGAGCGTACTGTAAATTACCTTAGATGTGTAAACTTAATTATATGTGCTTCTGTATGATCTATATGGTGAATATAAAATGTGTGAACAATTGAATGTGAAATGCCGGATTGAATATGAAATGTGTGAACAAATGAATATGAATTGCCAGACTTAGATTCGATGAATATGATACGTGTGACAGAATCTCACAAGAATGAAAGGTAATGAAACATGACATAAGTGAATTGATGCATTCCATCACATTGATATGCATGATCAGATAAAGGAGTTGTGACCTAAGTGACTAGCATGAAAAAGAGCTTTAAGCTCAGGAATATACACAAAGAGCCACAGGCTCAGTTATTAATGAGCTTGGTATCCATAATGGGTACGGGACAATATATAAAATGAGCTTGATATCTACAAGGGGTACAAGGCAGTAAATAGGCGCTCGGTCACAACAAAGAACAAAATAAATTGGAGTCACACGTGCATGTACATTTGCATATATAAATTGACATATATTATATGAATGATAGAGATGAATGATTGGTTTATTCTAAAATGATGATATGAAATGTTTATATTCATGATGTGCTTGTTGAAATATGATGTATATTATGATCTGGTATTCAATACTAAATGAGGTGATACATCTGTTGAATTGGGATTTATACTTGTTTTGTGTTCTAACTTAAGTGAACACATCGATGATGGTTCACTTACTAAGTTCGCAAACTCATCAAAATTGCAACGTTGATTTTTAGGTTCAAAAGAGATCTAGCTAGTCTAGTTGAAGTAGCTTCTGCGTTTAGACTTGGGTCAGTGTCAGGATTAGTTATACCTGTAAATGTCTTTAATTATTGTGTATCGAGAATTGTATCTCTCAATTGTTGTACAATGTAAATGTGAAATTTGAAATGTAATGACATTTGTGACTTTATATGTTTGTGAGTAAAAAATGGAACAAAATGACTTTGGAAATGCTTGTAATATGTGTCATGCCTTAAGTGAGTTGATTTGATCGTCTTAACTTGACATTCTCATAAAGTATGTTCTCGAATATCCTTCAGTATGTCGAGTATATGCTCTATGGGAGTGGTATGTTACACCTCGCCCAAAGCCCATGCTTATTGGAGGCCTATTAATTACAAATTATTTTACAAAGTAGGAGTTTTCACTTGAGCAAAACAAGATTAGATAGAGATTTTCATTTTTAAAGATTTTAAGGAATTTATTTAAGGAGCAAACATCAATCTCAATTTAGTAAAAAAAAAAAAAAGAAACTTTGCTCGTCATTATACATATGAAAACTTCTTTGTAGAAGGTAAAACAACGACAAAAATGAGCATTTCAAAATGAAATTGCTCTTACTAAGTACCAAGATTCACATTTTCCTAATTCAAATTCAATAAGAAAAAGTCTTAAATTCAAGAATTTCGCCTTAACCTTGCCTCCATCAACATCATTCCCATTTAGAGAAGAAACACATTTCATTCATTCTCTCAAATCTTATTTTATTGCTTTGAATTTTAGATTTTTTTAGTAGCTCTTTTGATTTAAAATCTATGTAAAAATTTGAAATTTGATTATGAGTATAATAACTTTTTCAATCTAGGTTGAATTTCTATTTCGAATAGAAACTCAAATTAAATTTTGGGTATAATTTATCCTTCTTTCATTTCCTATTTCAATTGTAGCTTATTTGAATAAATTGAAGTTTTTCAATTTTATTATATATGATATTTGTCAATTACAATTCTAAGTATAATTTAAATTCGAATTTAAGTTTATTTAGGTAATTTTTCTCTCTTTCATTTCACACATATCATAATTGATATTTTTATCCCTTATTTCCTTCTTCAATTGCAATTTATCTCTCTTTCATTTATTAAGTCATAATTAACATTTTTTATTTATAGGTTTGACCGAATTTCTATTTATAAATTTAATTTAGTAAATTACTGATGAAATCTTATTTCAATATTTATATAATGTGAATATTGCCATTAATCTCTATTCTCTTTGGTGAAAAGTGGATCATTGCTAGTTTTCGATGTTTAAGAATTACTTGAAAAGTAAAAAATTTTAAGTATGATAACTTTGATCATAAACGTTCTCTTTGTTTTTTTTCATTTTTAATACAGGATATTAATTTTGGCACTTTGTTTTTTTTTGTCGTGAATATATAATACCATTGATATATCTTTGCGATAAATAGTCAAGTTATTATTGTTTTATTACGCCTATCTGCTTCCTTCAATTCCATACATATGCTTTTGTTTTTTTTAGTTCAATTGTGTTATATTATTTTATACAATGTTGCCTAAAAAGTATTTGTCTAGAAATGAAAAAAGAAAAAATAGTAGAATAGTTAATATCTTTAAAAAGAGAAATTGATATATTTGTTAAAAGAGTGACTATTCTAGTGAAAATTATGAGAAAATATGTGAAGATAGTTTTGAACAACCTAATAAAAATTTAAATGATGAGATTTATATTCACGAGAATGTTAGAAATTTGAGTAATTATAAACATATGTCAAATGTATCCAATTTAGACAATTTAAGGGTAGATGAGCAACTAATCCCTCTGTTAAATATTTATGATCCTAAAACTTTAGATAATATTGGCAATAAAATACAAAACATTTCAATTGAAGAAATGTCTATAAAGGAATCAAACCTTTTATTTCTTTAGATAGTACATATTTGCATATTATCGATTAATTGGGGCCCTTCTTTTTATTTTTTCTCGAGCCTATAAAACATTAGGAACATCCCTAACAACACTTATGATTTGATTATTTAATTAACCTATAATTAGTATATTCTTTGGACCAGTAAGACTTCCTAATATTATAATTGCACTCTTTTGAGTACAACTATTTACTATCTAGATAGTTAACATTTTTTTATGCACTAAATTATTTGAAATCTTATGAAAGGTTTCACCTAAACACCATGAAGATCATGTAGGTCTTCCGCCGCATCTTTAAGCCACAATCTATTCACAAGCAAGTTCTCTTGAGTTTGGTAAGTTAAAATCAAATTTAGATACTAACATGAATAAATATGCATTAATAAAAATAAGATAGCTCATAAAAATATATCCAATTTCATAAATTAAATTAAATCAATTATACCAAAATAATCACTATTATTTCCCTATCTTAATATATAAATATTACTTATCTACTTTACACGTTCAAAATAGAAAAATCAAATGACAAGAAAAGATTAATCATAATATAAGTAAATTTGGATGAACTCTTTAATTTCATCAACAACTTGATTTATTGAGATGATATTTGAATCTTGATTCACTAGTGTAAGTATCTTAAAATTGATTATTAAAAGGTTAAAGAAGGCTCATGATGGCTAACCCTAGCTTTTCAAGAGAAAAGATGTTTCTTAGGTCTAATTTCTCTAACAGGTGACTTAAACCTCAAAAAAAAAAAAGGTTTCTACCCTTAAATACATTTTAATCTAGCTATACCATGGTCTCTCTTATGGAGCCTTTAATGTTTTTTCTAGGTGATAACATGGCCTTTAGCACAGTTCTGTCTCCAACCTATGGATATTACTATTTCTTTGAAGATGATTACACAACCTTTAGCATGACTGTCTCCTTTAAGCATGAATTGCATTATCTTCTATTAAGTTTGCATATTATATCTTACAAGACTATGGCTTATGTCGTACCACTTAATATAGTTGATCTCCCTATCAACTTCCTCAGTTTTCTCTTTTGATCTCCAACCTAACATGCTTAAAACTAACAACTTCCTTTCATATACTTAGGAATTCCTATTTCTTATAAAAGTCCAACTTATAGGAACTTTTTCCTCCTATTAAATGAATTTAAAAGAGGATTAATAACTTATGCAACAAGAGTCTCTCCTTTGCAGGAAGCGTACAATTAATCAATTTTTTTCCTTAATTCAATCTATGTATACTAGTCTTCTCACATTGTTTTCCCTAAAAGCTTGATAAAAAATATAGAGAAGAACGGCGTCAAAATTTGGTATTGCTGTCGCCTGTAGCCAAATTCAAAAGAAATCACTTCCGTTAATACAATTTAATGTAGTAGTGGTAAGTGGATATCGTTCCTACGAGAAATTTCTAACGATAAAGATTAGCGAGTTTAAAACTAAAAAAAGGTATCAAAAGTGGGGGAAGAGGGTTGATTCATGGCGATATAAGAGAAATTATAAGAAAAATCACAAATCAAAAGAAATAATTGAATCTAAAAATTTAATGAGAAAATACCTTGGTTTTTGGGTCACCGATGTTATCACGCTACTATGGATCCTCGATATAAAATTGCAATCATTAACAAACATTCATTAGGGAAGTTTTCTCTTAAGAGTAATGACTAGAAACATGTATCCTAGCATTCTTATTAAACAACAACCTAGATACGATCTTAGGTTTAACTGAATAATAGCTTTACGAATTAAGAACCAATGAGCAAGCGAAATAAATGTACGACATGCAATCAATCAAGCAAATACCTCCTTATAATTTCCAACTCTAACGTAGAGAAGGTATTCCTAATTGCTACTTGTGATTAGCAAAACTGAATGTCATATTTCGTTAATCTAGCGATTGAACAAATTAATCCTTAGTTGCGCACCTAGAAACCAACGAATTCAGTTAAAAAGAGTAGATTTGAAGATATTCAATGTTTATTAACAACATAAACTTTATTGAACATCTCACACATAATAACGAATAACACGGATCCCCTCAACCAAAAAAAGAAGCTAGCTATTCATAATAGAATCGATAACAAAAGAAATAACAAAGCATAACAAGTGTCCATCCATGGCCTTTCCTGAAGAAAACAAAAATATAAAAGAAAAAGTGCAGAAATGCAAGAACAAACAAAGAGAAAAACTGCAGAAATTGAAATCCTATTCTAAAACCTAACCTAAAGCTAGCTTGCATGAACAATGATCCTCTCTCCTTTTATGCTTATTTTTCCGATTTCCCTCCTATCTTTCCTTGATTCTCTTCAGATAATGTATCCCCCAATTTCAGGTGGTCAATCCCCTTGAAAAATGACATTATAATCTTTAAAGATTATAAGAATCTTGAGTTTGACTTTTGAAAATTGATCTGCAGATTTATTCCATCCTTAGGCGTGCTCACGCTTAGTCACTGAATTGCTGTCGAATTTGGAATTTCGGATTTTTTTCATTCTTTTGCATCTTTTTGATTCAATTTCGTCTTTAAGGTGTTGAGAATCATCTGTAAACAATTATAAGACAATTCCATTAATTTCGAATAATAATTTCAACATATGAAAGATAATTAAGTACAAAATAATTGCAAATTGATGACTTGACAAATTCCCCCATATCGAAACTTTGCTCACCCTCGAGCAAACATGCCAAACCACTACAGTCAGTCAATTCATCCTTCATAAGTTCAAGTGCACACAATCCATTAACTTGGGCCAATAAGATTTAATTTGTAACACATATCATGATCGCTTTTCACCAATGCACATAAACGAAGTCAAAATAAGACATTTTTGTTCAAAAGCAAATATGAAATCAAAATGAATTCTTCTCACGAATTTCGCTCTTATACTCAAGTGTTTAAGGGCAAAGTGTTTCTCTCAATTCTCTCTCTAACATGTTTCACTACCATAGGCTTGCAATTTCACTAGTTATCATTCATTCATATCACATGAGCTTATAGATCATAAAGACTTTATTAAGGATTGTAATGGGGCTAGGTTCAAAGGTAAGGTAAAGTGGCAAAGGGTTAATCACAAGCATTCACAAAGTACCAAGTAAAAGGGACACACAAATTAAAATTTTGAGATAAACATGAATAAAAAGGACTACAACTACTCATTACTAACTAGTACCACTATACTTTATTCTTTTTTTCATTTTCTGATTTTTTTTCTTTTTCCTTTTTCCTTTTTCCATTTTCTTTCTTTTTCTCTATTTCCCTTTTTTTTTAATAACGCTAAGAATAAGGGAAAACAATAAAAACAAGGGAAAATAATAAACACATGAGTAGAAGTACCTAAAAAAATATCTCATAACACAATATAGAATAAAAGTCCCAAATTACTCAATGCTTCATTCAACATGTGATAGGGTAAGGCTAATGGGGCTTTTGGGTTTTTAAATAACGTGATTGATTGAAAAACAAGGATAAAGGCTCAAAAATGTTTGCAAAGGGAAAATAAATAGGTAGGTCAATTTTAAGCTAAGGGTGTAAAAACAAGGAAGGCCTTAATCATGTCTATATCTTATGTAATCAAATAAATTCAAACTGATTCTGTGCAAGTTCTGAAGGCAACATGAATAAAGGAGCATCACACAATTTCAAGAAATAGCATGACATAAAAATGATGTCATTTAGGCTCAAATTTTGCTCACAGGTTTAAGTTAAGAATTTACCTTAATTCCACACATTACCTCTTCACTCAATTGTCAAAATTTTGATTAAGTTTACAAGATCAACTATTTCCATCAATCAACATGTTTTACTTTAAAACTTACTTAGCCCAATTTAATTTCATGCATATGCCCAATCTCATCCAAACTACTATGACACAGCTTCATGGCTTAACATGCATAACCACATGCAAAAATCAGTAAAACTTACACAAAAACTGAAAATATTCATATACCAAAATTCCAATGTTTTTCTCCCACACCTAAACCAACATTGTCCTCAATGTTAACGAAGCATAAATATAAAGGAAAAAGTTAAAGAAAGCTTCTCTATTATGGAGGTACCGAAATCAAGGTGTTGGTAGATGTGGCGGTTGAAATCCTTCATGTTCCCAGTACGCCACAAAAGACTTGATTGGAGTAGCCAACCTTCGTGACTCACTTGTTTCTCCTTGGCATTGTGTGTAATTTGTGAAACAAACCTACAATGGGATAAGACAACATGCAATTAACAAAATTGCAAGTTAGGAGTGGTGGGTGGGTTTTCGATGAAGACTAGGATAGAAAGCGTTTAATGCATGGTAAGCGTGATTTAATGCCCAAGAGTTAGAGTATAGATGTGCGGCAGCTACAGTTGAACACAATAAGAGACAAACCCAATGAAAGAAGAAAGGGAAAAAGAGAGGGGAAATAAGGGGGGATGGCAGAAACAAATTTTTTTGTTTTTTTTATTTTTTTAAAAGAAAAGATGAAAATAAAAATGATAGAAATAAAAATGTGAATTTAAATTCCTAACAGAACTAAATTAAACCAAAAAAGAAAATAAAAGAAAATTGCTAACAAAACACATAAAAGAAAGGGATACGAATAGGGTACCTCCCATTAAGTGCTTATCAAAGGTCATAAGCTTGACCCTTGGCATATGTACATCATCAATTATCGAATGGATGCTTGAGTCCAACAGGAAACATGTTCAAACTCCGAGAGGGGCCTGGAGCACCTTCCTTCGAAGTAGGCTCTTTATCAACATGATGCTCTATGACTTCTGATGAGTGGAACCTCATCGTTTCACCATCATACTCTAATATTCACTCGTCTTTTCAGGCATCGCCCTTTTGACATCAAGATGGTGTTTGTAAGAGTATTGTCAATGGTTGTGGAGACTCCACATCCTGCTTGTCACCTTTGGTCTTCAGCTCGCTCACCCATAACTCTCCTAAAAATTGTACTTCTTGCGGCTCTTCTTGTTCTTCTTCTTCTTCTATCTGTAAACGGAAAAGGAAATGAAATTTGATTTGCGATAACATGAATTGCATCACTTACCTTAGGATGTTGCACATCCTCCATCCTTTCTCGAACTATAATCTCTTTCTCTTCTAACTTTGCTTGCTCTTCCTTCTTTGCTTTGAAAAATCGACTTGGAAAAGGGGGCGGAATCACCATATTCTGCAGATTGTTTTGCGTCATCTCTAGTTGTTCAGATGTCTCTTTCGTTTCTTCTTCTTCTACCTCTCTTCTGGAAATTTTCGGACATGATTCTTGCAATTCCTTACCACTCTGCAATGTGATAGCCTTCGTGCTTTCTTTGGGATTAATTTCTGGTTGTGCTGGAAAATTTCCAAAACTTTGTGCCTCTAATCGATTTATGACAATTGCCATTTGGCTTAATTGATTTTCAATATTTCTTTGCTGATTTTCCATATTTCTTTGTAGATTTTCAATACTTGCTTCAGTATTCTGCTGAAATGTCAAAGTGTTAGTGGCCAAGGATTGAACTATATCTTCCAAAGAAGTCTTACCTTCAAAATTTGATGTTGTAGTTTAATGTTGTCGAGGCACATACGGTTGGCTAAACTGTTGGAATTGAAGAGTGCTCATTACTAACCTTATTACGATCTCCTCTAAAGACATCTCATCAACTTGTGGTGGCGATGGTGGTGGTGGAGGCTCTGGCTCAAAGTAGGACTGCTCTTCATAGTAGCTCGGTGGAGAAGTGAAACCGCACTTTGTATCCTACAAAAAGGAATATGTACAAAAAGAATAACCCAAAAATGAGCAAACTTCACATACCTTAGCTTGTTGGTCATCCCTCAGTACTTGCGCAGCTAAGGGTGTGAAATCCGCCACTTGATGGTCAAACCTGGAAGTCGCAACAGATGGAAACTCATTATCATAACAAGGATAATATGAAAAATTAGAATCAAAAGCATACTGATAGTGATCCATGCCATTAAAAGATCGAAAAATCGAAGAGAGCTATGAAACTGAAACAAATAGAAGACAAGGTAACCAAAAGCAACGAAACCAAAAACAAAAACAAAAACAAAAAATCACTAACAAAAACCGTTAAGAAATTCCCCGACAATGGCGTCAAAATTTGGTACTGCTATCACTTGCAGCCAAATTCAAAAGAAATCACTTCCGTTAATACAATTTAATGTAGTAGTGGTAAGTGGATATCATTCCCACGAGAAATTTCTAACGGTAAATATTAACGAGTTTAAAACTAAAACAAGGTATCAAAAGTGGGGGGGGGGGGGGTTGAGTCACAGAAATATAAGAGAAATTATAAGAAAAATCACAAATTGAAAGCAATAATTGAATCTGAAAAATTAATGAGAAAATATCTTGGTTTTCAGGTCATCAATGTTATCGTGTTACTATGGATCCTCGATATAAAATTGCAATCATTACCAAACATTCATTGGGGAAGTTTTCTCTTAAAAGTAATGACTAGAAACATGTGTCCTAGCATTCTTATTAAACAACAACCTAGATACGATCTTAAGTTTAATTGAATAATATCTTTACAAATCAAGAACCAATTAGCAAGCGAAATACATGTACGACATGCAATCAATCAAGCGAATACCTCCTTAGAATTTCCGACTCTAACGTAGGGAAGATAGTCCTAATTGCTACTTGTGATTAGCGAAATTGAACGTCATATTTCGTTAATCTAGCTATTAAAAAAATTAATCCTTAGTTACGCACCTAGAAATTAACGAATTCAATTAGAAAGAGTAGATTTGAAGATATTCAATGTTTATTAACAACATAAACTTTATTGAACATCTCACACATAATAACGGATAATAGAATCCCCTCAACCAAGAAAAGAAGTTTAGCTATTCATAATAGAATCGAAAACAAAAGAAATAAAAAAAAGCATAACAAGTCTCCATCCCTGGTCTTTCTTAAAGAAAACAAAAATATAAAAGAAAACTTGCAGAAACGTAAGAACAAACAAAGAGAAAAACTGCAGAAATTGAAATCCTATTCTAAAACCTAACCTAAAGCTAGCTTGCGTGAACAATGATCCTTTCTCCTTTTATGCTTGTTTTTCTGATTTCCCTTCTATCTTTCCTTGATTCTCTTCAAATAATGTATCCCCCAATTTGAGGTGGTCAATCCCCTTAAAAGATGGCAATATAATATTTAAAGATTATAAGAATCTCCAGTTTGAATTTTGAAAATTGATCTGCAGATTTATTCCATCCTTAGGCGTGCCCACGCTTAGTCACTGAATTGCTGTCGAATTTGGAATTTCGGATTTTCTTCATTCTTTTGCATCTTTTTGATTCAATTTTGTCTCTAAGGTGTTGAGAATCATCTATAAACAATCATAAGACAATTCCATTAATTTCAAATAATAATTTCAACACATGAAAGATAATTAAGTACAAAATAATGGCAAATTGATGACCTAAAATGGACTTTATACCAAACTAAAATAGGAAAATGTTTGTCTACATAACGAGAAAGGGGGAATTGGTATTGTATGCATCAAACTGAGCGATAAAGTTCAAATTATATGAGAGTTTAAAGGATTCTAGTTGCAAAAAAAATCTCTATAGGTTAAATGAGTTCGCGCTTATTATGTAATGACTCGAACCTTTTAGAATTGTCTCTCCAAATGTTAATACTTCTTGTACTATGTTACATATCCTAAACATTAGGGATCAAATGAGGACTAAGATCAAACATAGATTAGGAATTATGAAGATACTAATTCCTGGAAAGATAATTAGAGTATTTTGGGTCCTTTAGTTGATAACACAAACTGCTCAACTTTAAGGGATAATATCTGAATTGGCTTCAAGAGGAGAAATCCTGGAGGAGAATAAATACAACATTGACCTGGGTATCAAGTATGAACTAATTACAATTGCTCCTAATTTCTTCCCTGATTTTGTTAATAGGGACAACATCATCTAGTCAAGGCATCCATCATGTATTTACCCCAACAATTTTTATAGACAATTGATGAGAGATAGAGCTCCTAAAGTTCTTTAGCATAATTTGGTTTTAGTTCAAACAGGCTATCCTTAAGATTTTATTCATTATATGGCTAGTTATCAAAGAGAAGTTATCCACTAAGGATAGAATTCATGATTTTTCACTTACCTTATTCACTTATCCTCTCTGTCATAAAGCTCATAAATCTATAGAGCAATTATTCTTCTAAAGTAACTTAACTAATTTTCTATGGAAAATGATATAATCTCGCTTTTAGCCCTTAATTGGCTAGATATCATAGATTAGATCCATTACAAGAGGTGGATGACTAAAGAGGATTTGGTTAACTTTAAGATCTTCTTTGTAGTAAAAATTTATGTTATATGAAAGGAAAGGAATTAAAGGGTGTTTCAAAGGAAGGAAGAAAAGAAGCAACAGGTCCTAATGGAATTGATTAATATGATAAGAGATTATATCCTATTTTCTTCCTTGTTATGGTAATATATTATTAACACCTCCTTTACTCTTTGGATACCTAATGGAAATGAGCCCTCTAATACATTTTTGATGTTTAAAAGTCATATATCCTCTTCTCCAATGCATGCCTATAAGTTGAGATACCTAAACTAGGAGATATATGCCAAACATTAGTTTACTTTATTCATTAGATAGTTTGACCACTTTAACTATAATTTTATTATATTCCATGCTTGCGTAGGATACTTTAATGCTCATTTTTAATTCAATTTAATCTTTAAATTCTAGAAAAAAACTAAAGAAATTAGAAAGGTGTATAAGCATGAGAATAATTATAATAATGGGTGTTTGGTTGACTGGAATCACCATTTCATTCCTAATCTATTTTTAGTAATAGGTTATTCCTTTGGTTAAAGAAAAAATACATAGTGTAAAATCAAAGGATTTACTTATTCCTTGATGGGGTGTTTGGTTGACGGTAATCATCATTTCATTCCTTATTTATTCTTGGTAATAGGCATTCCCTCTGTTAAATATGTATGATCCTAAAATTTTGGATAATCTTGGCAATAAAATACAAAACATTTCAATTGAAGAAATGTCGATAACAGAATCAAATCTTTTTTTCTTTGGATAGTACATATTTGCATATTATCAATTCATTGGGGTCCTTCTTTTTACTGTTTCTCGAGCCTACAAAACGTTAGGAACAACCCTAGTAACACTTTTGATTTGATTATTTAATTAACCTATAAATAATATATTCTTTGGACCAGTAAGACTTCCTAATATTAAAATTGCACTCTCTTGAGCTATAACTATTTATTCTCTAGATAGTTAACATTTTTTTAATGCACTAAATTATTTGAAATCTTATAAAAGGTTTCACCTAAACACCATGAAGATCATGTAGGTCTTCCTCGAGCATCTTTAAGCCACAATCCATTCACAAGCAAGTTCTCTCGAGTTTGGTAAATTAAAATCAAATTTAGATACTAACATGAATAAATCTGCATTGATAAAAAAAAAGATAGCTTATAGAAACATATCTTATTTCATAAATTAAATTAAATCAATTATAAAAAATAATCACTATTATTTCCCAATCTTAATATAGAAATAGTATTATCTAATTTGGATGAACTCTTTAATTTCATCAATAACTTGAATTATTAAGATGATATTTGGATCTTGATTCACTAATGTAAATATCTTAAAATTGATTATTAAAAGGTTACAGAAGGCTCATGATGGCTAATCCTAGCTTTTCAAGAGAAAAGATGTTTCTTGGGTCTAGTTTCTTTAACTGATGACTTAAATCTCAAAAAATAAGGTTTCTACCCTTAAATACATTTTAATCTAGCTATACCATGGTGTCTCCTATGGAGCCTTTAATGTTTCTTCTAGGTGATAAACATGGTCTTTAGCACAATTGTGTCTCCAAGCTATGGATATTACAATTTCTTTGAAGATGAATACACGACCTATAACATGACTATCTCCTTTAACCATGAATGGCATTATCTTCTATTAAGTTTGCACACGATCTCTTATAATTCTATGGCTTATTTCGTGCCTACTTAATATAGTTGATCTCCTCATCAACTTCCTCATTTTTCTCTTTGGATCTCCAACCTAACATGCTTAAAACTAACAACTTCCTTTCATATGCTTAGGAAATCCTATTTCTTATAAAATTCCAACTTATAGGAACCTTTTCCTATTATTAAAGGAATTCAAAAGAGGATTAATAACTTATGCAACAAGAGTCTCTCCTTTGCAGGTAGGGTACAATTAAACAATTTTTTTCCTTAATTCAATCTCTGAATACTAGTCTTCTCACATTGTTTTCCCTAAAAGCTTGATAAAAAATATAGAGAAGATGCTTAGGAGTTTTCTTTGGTTAGGAGAAATAAGTAGTGGACTTTGTACCAAACTAAAATAGGAAAATGATTGTCTACGTAACGAGAAAGGGGGACTTGGTATTGTATGTATCAAACTGAGCATTAAGGTTCAAATTATATGAGAGTTTGAAGGATTCTAGCTGCAAAAGAATCTCTATAGGTTAAATGAGTTCGCACTCATTATGTAAAGACTCAAACCTTCTAGAATTGTCTCTCCAAATGTTAATACTTCTTGGATTATGCTACATATTCTAAACCTTAAGGATCAGATGAGGACTAAGATCAAACATAGATTAGGAATTATAAAGACATCAATTCATAGAAAGATAATTAGAGTATTTTTGGGTCCTTTAGTTGATAGCACAAACTGCTCAACTTTAAGGGGAATAATATCTAAATTGGTTTCAAGAAGAGAAATCCTGGAGGAGAATAAATACAACATTAACATGGGTATCAAGTACGAACTAATTACAATTGCTCCTAATTTCTTCCTTGATTTTGTTAATAGGGACAACATCATCTGGTCAAGGCATCCATCATGTATTTACCCCAAAAAAATTTAATAGATAATTGATGAGAGACAGGGCTCCTAAAGTTCTTTAGCATAATTTGGTTTGGTTCAAACAAGCTATCCTTAAGATTTTATTCATTATATGGCTAGTTATCAAAGAGAAGTTATCCACTAAGGATAGAATCCACGATTTTTCACTTACCTCATTCACTTGTCTTTTCTGTCATAAAGCTCATAAACTTATAGAGAAATTATTATTCTAAAGTAACTTAACTAATTTTCTATGGAAAATGATATAATCTCGCTTCTAGCCCTTAATTGGCTAGATATCATAGCTTAGATCCATTACAAGAGGTTGATGACTAAAGAGGATTTGGTTAACTTTAAGATCTTCTTTGTAGTAAAAATTTATGTTATATGAAAGAAAAGGAATTAAAGGTTCTTTCAAAGGAAGGAAGAAAAGAAGCAGTAGGTCCTAATGGAATTGATTAATATGATAAGAGATTATATCCTATTTTCTTCCTTGTTATGGTAATATATTATTAACACCTCCTTTACTCTGTGGATACCTAGTCGAAATGAGCCCTCTAATACATTTTTGATGTTTAAAAGTCATATATCCTCTTCTTCAATGCTTGCCTATAAGTTGAGATAGCTAAACAAGGAGATATATGCCAAAAATTAGTTTACTTTATTCATTAGATAGTTTGACCACTTTAATCGTAATTTTATTATATTTCATGCTTGCGTAGGTTACTTTAAAGCTAAGTTTGTACTCTAAAACTCATTTTTGTTCAACTTAATCTTTAAATTCTCAAAAAAAAATCTAGAGAAATTAGAAAGGTGTATAAGGATGAGAATAATTATAAAAATATCCTATGGAGATTTCTAAGTTATAGACTAGAAGTTTGAAAATAGTGTTTAAAAATTGAAATTGAAATGTAGTTAAAACTAAAGATATAAAATTTAACTATGGCGATGAGAAATTGTTGGGACCCGTTTCCGGAACCCAACATCGGAATTTAAAAATCGAAAAA
This sequence comes from Erythroxylum guanchezii, assembly GCA_025629825.1. Classification (NCBI taxonomy): domain Eukaryota; kingdom Viridiplantae; phylum Streptophyta; class Magnoliopsida; order Malpighiales; family Erythroxylaceae; genus Erythroxylum; species Erythroxylum guanchezii. The sequence continues at coordinate 35,994,715 of JAOTAX010000008.1, read as the reverse complement.
AAAACAAAAAGGGGCGAAAGCGAAAGAACGAATCACAAAGCGAAGGAATCGAAAACGCATGCGGAAACCAAAGAAATCGAAAGGTCGCATATCAAACTTAAGTCCAAGTCCGACATCCGAAATGTGTACTTTAGAAAAATTAGCGTTGGAAACTCAAGACACACTCGGTCTAAACCAATCCAAATCGGTATACATTTTTTTCATCATTCAAAAGAATTCAATTTCCCCTTTGTAATTCATCCACATTCAAATCTCAATTCTTTTTTTTTCTTTTTTTTCATAAACATCTCACACATTGCTATACCAATCAAGCCATAAACAAAGAGCACTTCAATATTTCAAATCCATCAACACAATCATCGGACCTCCTGTCCGGAATCCAAACTCAATCCAACACATGCATATACCCAAAGCACTTCAATAATTCTCAATCATCAAAATCATCGGACCTCCTGTCCGGAATCCAAAC
>JAOTAX010000008.1:35982508-35993048 GCA_025629825.1 Erythroxylum guanchezii | reverse complement strand
TGATATGCAATGGAAACAGTTTGGTTTTAAAAAGTTGCCAATTTCTTATTAATGTTTTCTTATTGTGATGCCATGTGAAGTATAGTGGTGTTCGTCTGTAGTGTTCTTTTATCGTAAGATATGTACTGGAATGACCTACGGGCGTTCCGGTGGGTACTCTACGGTAAGGGAGTGCTACATTAGGATGTAAAACACACACTGGATCATTCCAAATAATTTTTCAAAACAAACGTCACAATATTCACAACCAAATTGCATTAGGCACAATTACCGGGAATGTCATGCATGCATGTACAGATATTTTTCGCGTGCAAAAATTCTACTGTTCACTAATACCAATATGCAGGAAAATTTTCAATTAGTCCCAATCACTCACACCCCTAGCTAATTTACTATTTTACCCTTCCTGTCGGGGGTGGGATGTTACAGATTATATAATCAAAGGGTTTACTTATTCTTTGATGGGGTGTTTAGTTGACTAGAATCACCATTTTATTCCTGATCTATTCTTGGTAATAGGTTATTCCCTTGTTTGTTTGAAGAAAACATGCAAAATTTGATTCCTCATCTATTCTTGCAGGTAGACCAAACGCCTTGTTAGGAAATCAATGGGATAACTTCCCAATAGCTAGACGAAGTAATTCCAAAGTACAACTCGAATTCTACTAAAGAGGAAAGTTATCTTTGGCTTGGATATTCATTTAATCAATCTATAAATAAGTCATGCACTTAAGTTTTAAGAGGAGTATGAGAAACAATGAGGTGGTATAAGGTTGTTTGGGGTAAGAACATAATCCTCAAGATATCCTTCTAGTATAGTTAGCTGTCAAATAAAGATTGGATACAAAGGATTGGCCAAATTTTCTCAATATATTTGATCAATACCCTTTATATAAAAAACCCAAAGAAATGCCTACACACCTCTTATTTGAATTCAATTACTAAACATGGATATGGGGAAATATTTAAGAGCTATGAATACATACAAAGAACATCTCAACTACATAGACTTTATAAAATGATTGCTGAAAGATAAAACTATTAAGAGAGAAGACCTTATTATGTATACAATAAGATTCGGTTGTTGTATGTATAAGATCAGGAAAGAAAAGGTATGGAAGACGAAGGAAAAGGTACCTAAGGAAATTACATAATGAATTAAAGAACAAATGTTATGTAATGAAGAAGCAAGCAATTTCCAAGATGGGATAGCTAGGGCATGGAGAATCAACAAAGAAGAGTCTTGTAGTTATCTAAAAGATGGTATATGTTGTACAAATAAAATCATGGAGTAATGAAGTAACTATTGTAAAACTAAGAACAGTGGAGTGGGTAAAAGGAAAGCCTTTTCTAGTCACTGGAGTTGGTGTTGTGTTGTTTTGGTTACGAATGGTTGATGTACTTGACAAGAAACTTAAAAATGAAATTAAGTGTTAATCCCAAAATGGTGTTTAAATCTTTTGCCAGTTAATTTTGTACACATATTTATATAGATCTCACATAAATATATGGATGAGATTAACTAACACATGTAATTAAGTGTGCAAATCATGATTTATGAATTGTACGGTGAAAGACATATTACAAATTTTCGTAGAGTATTCAACACGAAAATTAATCATATGATTGAATCAATTATGCATGCGTAAAATTTGATTTATGAATTTTTTGATGGGGATATTATAGAAATCTAATTATTTTTTGAGTAAAATATACTAATATTGGATCATAATAAAATTAATTTTATACTTTAAAAATTATTTTAAGTTAGAACATTTTAAAATAGAAAATAATATAGTAATTTATATATTTAAAATCTTCAGTTATTTTTATAATTAATAGTGTACATCACTATATATTTCTAGCACTAGTGATTTAAAAAATTTAAAATTTCTTAAAATAGTGATTTTAAATATCTAAAAATTTTAAGTAGTATTTAGTTTTAAATAAAACTTATTATTATAAAATAAAAATATAAATTTTGAAGTATATTTTTAAAATATATGTTGATCTAAAAAGTAATTCAAGAATACAATTTTAACTTATTTATACATAATATAGAAAATTTAAAATGTAAAATAAAATAAAATAAAAATATTTTTATATTAAAATATAGTAAATCATATTTAAGTAATATTTAGATATTATATCACTAAAATTGATTGAATAAACTGTATAACACTCACAGTTGAAAATATGGATCTTGTACAACTAAACATGTTTTGTTTTTTTAACCAAGTCATTGTGACCCTTTTATTTTATTTTATTTTACTTTTGTTTTAAGGTAAAGTGGAGTTTAGGCTGTTATGGGCCTAATGGGGTTCTTAAGCTTAATTTCTGAAGTTCTTACAGTCAAATAGGGATGGCAAAATTCGAGTTTGGCCCAGTTTGAGCAGGCTACGGGTTAATCATGACCTAGTCTAACCTGTGACCCGACTATTCTTTCAAAAACAATCATGATCGGGCTGATCAGATCACGAGTCGATCACAGGCGGGCTACGGACTGGTTTGACCTGTAACCTGACTATTCTCTCAAAAATAATGTCATTTTTTACTTTTTCCTATATATATATATGTGTGTGTGTGTGTGTGACAAGACGAGTTTAGCCCGGCCTGCCAGTAAACCATCGGGTCACTGGCAAGCCACAAACCAAGCTAGGAGTCGGGCCGGGCCATTAACAGCCCAAGAGTCGTATTTACTTGCTTTACTTACCAACAAGTCTTCTCTGTTCCAAGTTCCAACAGTCCACGAACGTAAGCTGCGTTTTCCCCGTCAACGAAAAGACAAAACATCAATGCTTATGTGTCGTGATTTTCTTTATTTAGAAAAAGATGTTGCGCGATTCCTGAGATACGTTGATTTCTCCGTTTGCCCAACCCGGCTGAATGGTTTCATCGTCCTTCAAGCTTCGCCGATTAAGATGAAACTGATCCAGTTACGTTGAATTGTTGCAACGTTTAAGCTTAACGGGTGAACTTACTTTGGGTATGCGATTGCTTCTGTTCTTTTTGTTTGTTTTCTGATAGTTTCGTGTCCAAAGATCATGAGTTCTGATCCGTGTAGCTTCCTTGTGACATGATGAGTACGTTCTGTGTGTGTTGGATTTGTGTTATTTCACGTTGTTCTTTATTATGTTGGATGTATCAACTGATCCTTGATTTATTGTAATAGGCTAATAGCCAATGCTGATTTATGCATTCTTTCTTCATTTGTGTTTTGCCTTTACTTTTTGGTCACTCATTGGGTCCAACCAAAAAAAAAAAGAGTAATGTTCCTAAAGATATTTTTAAATTCTGGCATGTCAGGAGCTGATCCTGCTCATTGAATCATAGATGTGAGGTGTTATAGTTTCCGTTGTTGACAGCACAGTGATGGTATCCAAAGTTGAGTTTCGAGATGGTGATAATGTTGGAAATTCCAATAATGGTCAGTTGTTGCGTGAAATTGAGGCTATAAGTAAAGCCCTTTACTTGGAGCAAACACCACGAAAGGCCTTGTTTCCGTCGTCCTCTGGTGTTCGGTCTAAATCGGTTGAGAGGCCCAGGCTGCTAGAATCAAAATCAAATGTTGACCTATTAGTTCGTAATGGAACTTTCTTGTCAAAGGACAAGAAAACTTCATCCATGTGGAGTTGGAAGAAACCATTTAAAGCGCTGTCACATATTGGCCGTCAGAAGTTGAATGTCTGCTTCATTCTTCATGTGCATTCCATTGAAGGGTTGCCCCCAAGTTTCAATGATTTAACTATGTCTGTGAATTTTAAGAGAAAGGGTGAGGTCATGAGAACAAGCCCATCAAGGGTTGTCAATGGGAATGTTGAGTTTGAGGAGACTCTAATGCACACATGTTGTGTATATGGCAGCAGAAATGGTCAGAATTTAGCAAACTACGAAGTTAAGCTTTCACTGATTTATGCTTCCATAGTTGGGGCTTCAGGCATGGATTTAGGGAAACATTTGGTGGATCTCACGAGGATGTTACCATTGACATTGGAAGAATTGGCTGGGGAGAAGAGTACTGGCAAGTGGACTACAAGCTTCAAGCTTGCAGGCAAGGCGAAGACTGCTATTCTTAATGTTAGTTTTGGTTTCTCACTGATAAAGCGCAATTTAGTTGGGCCAACAAATGATCCAAGTGTGTCTGATATTCTAGAGTTACCTCAAAATAGATCAGGTGCAGTAACCCTTGGAGAAGGTTGTGGAAAGAATAATGACATCGGAAGAATTGGAAGTGTCCCTAGCAATTTGGATCATGGTTTACCCCAGTCCTCTCACACTGTTGATGAAGTGTCACAGCATTTAGGCTTTGAATTGACTAAGTCAATAAACTTTCTATACCAGAAATTTGATGAAATGAATTTGTGCAACTCAGACGTACTTGAAATTCTATCTGAACATGAGGAGTCAATGAAACCAAAATCTATTAAGGGGTTCGAGGTCTATGAAACCACAGATGAAGATTATGACAATATAGATTTTACTGTCATTGAACAGGGAATAGAAATAACAGAGCAACAGTTAGAGTCAGAAGATTTTCTTAATGATGCCGAAGATACTACAATTGACACTATGAATCTGAATGAAAGTATTATGGATAGTAACAAGTCTTTTGATTTGGGGATAACGTCTGGCTCAGTGGAGAACACTTTTCCAAAGTATAAGGTTATAGTAAATAATTGTGAGCAGGAACAGATCCTTGTTTATAAGGAGCAGGTAAATAGTGAAGATGTGAAGTTGAGTGAGAACTTGTTCATCGGAGAAATTGCCGAGTTGGAATCCCAGCAAGCTATTAGTGAGTTTCTACAGCAAGAGAATCGAATGGAAACTAAATCAGATCACAAGGATAAATTGGTGAAGAAGTCCTTGAGCTTGGATCGAATTACTGAAACTGTGGCAATTGAATTTCTTAATATGCTGGGAATTGAACATACTCCATTTGGTCATGGTTCACAGATTGATCCTGAGTCTCCTAGAGAATGTTTGTTGAGAGAATTTGAAAAGGAAGCTCTAGCTTCTGGGAACTTTGGCTTAGACTATAACGGAAATGCAGAGAGTGAAGTTGATCAAGCTGGCCCTAGTTGTAGAGATCCTGCTGATATATTTGATTTCCCTTCAGTTATTCAGACTGCTAGGGAGGATCACCATGGGTTAAGCCAATTACATGCCAGAAGAAAGACGGCCAAATTGCTTGAGGACTTGGAGGCTGAAGCATTAATGAGAAAATGGGGTTTAGATGAGAAGGCCTTCCAGAGTTCTCCACGTTGCTCTGATGGATTTGGAAGTCCAATTGAGCTCCCCCATGATGGGCAGTCTGAATTACCCCAGCTTGGAGATGGCTTTGGATATTTAGTTAAGACAAAGGATGGAGGCTACCTACGTTCCATGAAACCTTTTCTTCTTAAGAATTTAAAAAATAGTGGGAACTTAGTAATGCAAGTTTCTCGTCCTGTTGTGGTACCTGCAGAAATGGGTTCAGAAATAATGAGTATATTACAGCATTTATCATCAATTGGAGTTGAAAGTCTATGCTTACAAGCAAATAAATTAATGCCTTTGGAGGATGTTACTGGGAAGACCTTACAAGAAATAGCACGGGATGCATCACTTGGAGCTGAAGACCCTGGTAGGTCAGTAATCACATTACTTCCACCTAATGTTTTAATTTCGTTTAGAAATCAGTTTGTCAAAAGCGTATGTAGCTAACTTAACATGTTTCTCTCTCTCCACACACAAAATATGCATGCGCACAAAGATGCATGCATATTTGTATATTGTTTTCCTGTCCAACATAGCTTATTTTCTTGGTTATTAACAGATCATTTCACATTGCTGTTGCAGGCAGTTTCCTGTGACCCTTGAATCATTGCTGAAGCAAAATACATCAAGTGGAAGAAAAGTAAGACTTACTACTAACAATAAGTTCTTTAACAACTCCAGCCTGAATGGTATTGACCTTGGGTCGGACTATACAACTCTGAAAGAACTTTCTCCTTTAGCAATGGATAAAATTGAAGCAATGTTAATTGAAGGGCTGAAAATCCAATATGGCACATCTGTGGAGGCCCAGTCAAGCATCAGTGCTCTTGGAAAAAACAGTGCCAATCTTGGTTGGTTCCTCAATTCTGAAGGCGGGGTTAAACGGCAAGACAATGACTTTGATGAATTGCTAAATCTTTCTATATCCCTAGATGAGTGGTTAAGGCTTGACGCTGGAGTCATCAGTGATGAAGACTACATGAATGAGTACATATTAAGGATCCTCGCAGTGCACCATGCGAAATCCATGGATCCTGTATCTAGGACGTATAGAAAAGATGAACACAAGGATAAAGCATTTGTAATGGAGAATGGCTTATTGGGGGACCACATAACAATAGCTCTTAGGATTCTGCTTAGAGATCCTCTTCGAAATTATGAGCCCGTTGGTGCCTCGATGCTTGCTTTAATCCAAGTGGAGAGGATTCCCCATTCTGCCATGAGATTACATAACACAATGTCCTTAAGTGGCAACAACAAAAATGAGGATTCTGATTGGATGGGGCTTAAAAGATTAGGTAACTATGCAGAGGAGAATGAAGTCGTTCATTTGTTTGAAATTACAGGAGTTCATCTTTCAGGTTTGAATACTGAACATAGCAAGAATCATCTTTGGGGTGGCAAATTGCAGCAACAGTCTGGGATCCGCTGGCTTGTTAATAATGGCATGTCCGAGTCCTACAAGCATCCCATTTCAAAATCAAAGGCAATTGTGGTGTCTAATTCACGGCTGATGTCAAAGGGTAAGACTTATGATACCTTATGGAGCATAAGCTCCCATACTAATGGCAGAGGAACTAACATGAAACATTTGGTCAGATTTTCTACTTATGTACGAAACCCAGATATTGTATTTACCAAATGAAAGCACGCAAGTTTTTGTCTTTGTTGGAGTATTAAAGTCAGTCACGACTGCACATGTTGCTATAAGACCATTGCACAATTTGCGTCATATTACAAGTAAATGTGGTGTAGCGTAGCGAGGGTATGCGACACTAATATTTTCTTCTTGCTTAGAATATCTTTAACTTGCAAAATGTAATTGATATCTTCCTGATGATCAACACTGAGATCCAAACGTATTGCAAGCCTTGTTGGATTCGATGATTGAAAGAAATGTCATAATGTTAAAGCTAACCTTCGGATGATGCATTTATGCGAATTGACATGAAAAAAATTAAAAGAAGAAGCAAACACCCCTAATGAGATAATTGAGTAAATCAAGTGTCTCTAGTTTCTTTCTTCGTCGGTGCTTTAAGTTTTTTCATAGAAATTAAAAAACAAAAGAGAAGGCAAAGCCCTGTTGAGATAAATGAGTAAATTGACCTTCTCTAACTTTTTTCCCCCCCCTTTGTCATTATGTTCTTTATCAATTTTTTATTATTTTCATTCTTCAATAACTAATTTGGACGAAACTTTTTTCGTTTCAATCTCTTTTTTATTGTTTTTTTTTTTTTGCCTTTCCTTTGGAGAATGGAACTAACTTATGCTCGAAACTCACTTGGAGCTATTTCTTTTGTATATTATTAATTGCTAGCTTACTCTCATATAGGTCTTTCACTACTTTCCTCTCTTCGTTTCCATCTTTCATTTCATGATCACTTGACAAGAAATAGACCTAATATGTGTTCTAGGTCATGTTGGCTTAATAGGAACCTTTGTCACTTAGAGCTATTTCTTTCTTATTACTATTATTATTAGTTTCCAACTTACTCTCTTATAGGTCTGTTACTACTTTTCTATCTTCCTTTCCTTCTTTCATTTCTTGATCACTTGACAAAATCTCTCACTTCTGCCTCTGAAGTTGTCTCTACCTTATTTCCTATTCTTGTTTCTTGTTTGCCTCCTTCAATCTTTTTTTCCTTGTCTATTGTAATAGGACTTGCAGCTCCCCCACCAATAAGATTATTATGAGATTTAATGTCAATGTGATAGGACTAAAGACTATTCTATCATAATCAAGTTTAATTCAAAAAATTGAACACAAAAACATAATCAAAAGATAAGAATCACCATACTCAAGAGGAGAAAGTAGTATGAGTGATAGGATTTTAGAGTTGATTGTCACTAGTAATATAGATTAGTTCACTAGTTATTAGAGAACCAAAACAAAAGTTTCTCAAAGAACAAGGATAAAAAAATCCTTTCCAATGTAATTTGATTCAACAAAACATTAGCCCCCCATTAGATCCATAGAACAGTGATGTATTGGCATAAACCCTAAGAACTAGAGTCATAAAACAAAGTAATAACCTTGACAAAATCCAATTAGGAACAAATAACTTTAAAAGATAAATCAATCCTTATCTAAATCAACACCTTCATTTATAAAAGCAAAAATAAGTTTTATCTTTGTTGGAGTATTCAAGTCAGTCACGACTGCACATGGAGCCATAAGACCATTGCACAATTTGTGTCATATTACAAGTAAATGTTGCATAGTGAGGGCTAGCGACACTAATATTTCTTCTCGCTAAGAATATTTTTAACTTGAAAAATGTAATTGATATCTCCCAGATAGTCAATGCTAAGATCTAAATGCATTGGAATCTCACCTTTTATTCTTATGTAATTATACTTAAAACATACGTATTTACCATATGAGCCTTCCCAAGTAAGATCCAAATATATTGCACTACTTTCCTCTTTGGAGAATGGAACTAACTTATGTTCTAAAACCACTTGGAGCTATTTCTTTTTTTATATTATTAATTGCTAACTTACTCTCATATAGGTCTTTCACTACTTTCCTCTCTTCGTTTCCATCTTTCATTTCATGATCACTTGAAAAGAAATAGACCTAATATATGTTCTAGGTCATGTTGGCTTAATAGGAACCTTTCTCACTTAAAGCTATTTCTTTTGTATTACTATTATTATTAGTTTCCAACTTACTCTCTTATAGGTCTTTTACTACCTTTCTATCTTCCTTTCCTTCTTTCATTTCTTGATCACTTGACAAAATCTTTCACTTTTGCCTTTGATGTTGTCTCTGCTTTATTTCCTATTCTCGTTTCTTGTTTTCCTCCTTCAATTTTTTTCCTTGTCTATTGCAGTCTTGCAAAAAGAGTCATTACTCCACAATCTTTTGCTAATACACCTCTTGAGATTCAACATAATTCAAAATTCTTTTCATATTTTCAGGTATATTCATATATTTAATTACTATTTTAATTATGTCCTTATGATTAATAATTATTTTAATATATATTTTAATTTTTAAGATTGTATAGGAGTAATAGATGGTACACATATTGATGCACACGTTCTGGCTGATGAACAAATACTATACAGGAGCAAAAGAATTAATCCAACCCAAAATATTATATGTTGTTGCTCATTTGACATGCGTTTTACATATATAATGGCTGGATGAGAAGGTACTACAAATGACTCTCGAGTTTTTTTTAGAAATAGTGACAAATCCAGCGAATCAATTTCCTATGCCTCCATAAGATATTATATTATTTTAAATAAACATAAAAATTATGAATCATTTTTAATATCTTTATGTTAATATTATGTTCTTTACATGTTAGGTAAGTACTATTTGGTTGATTTAGGCTACACTAATATACTTGATTTCTTTCACCATACTAAGGTGAAAGATATCATTTGCGAGATTATAGAAGCAGAGGAAGACCTCAAGGTCCACAGAAATTGTTTAACTACAAGCATTTTTCATTAAGAAATGTTATTGAAATATATTTTGGCGTTTTAAAAGCAAGACTACCTATACTTAAAAATATGCAGAGCTATGATATGAAGAAACAAAAATATATCGTTATTGCTTGTTGTGTTATACACAATTATATTAGAATGTATGGACAAAGCGATGAATTATTTGACAGTTGTGCTGAAAATGAAGAACAAAATAAGGAAAGTAAAAATGAAGATGCAAGTTTTTAAGTGAAGTATTAATGAATTAAATCCGCCCATGAGGGGTATTATGGTAAGTCTAGTTTACATAACTACCAAAGGTAGTTAAGGTGTAGCATTTAAAAAAACAAAAGAAGACAAATGATATCTTCTAGTGTGTGAAGAACGAAACCTTCTGTAGAAAACAAAATGGCAGTACAAGTGCTTTAATCGGTGGAATTACAATAAGAATTCAAGTAGGTGATTCTTTTTTTTTAAATGCATATGAACATATCCTATTTGACATAATCTCTGTGATTGTGTTTTTATCTTGTTTATTTTCTAACATTGGTATCAGAGCCAGATTAATTTTTTATGTTATATGCATGCGTAAATCTGCATTTTAAATTTAGGAATAATGACATGAAAATCTAAGAATATCATTACTGTTCATATGTTATTTCTACATTTCTGTTTGGTATGTTACTCATTTTGATGGTGATCGGCTCTTCGTTTCGATCTAAAGATCAAACCCTTGGAAGTTGAATAAAAAATAATTTAATTCCAAAGATTGCAATATAGGGTGCAACCTCGGGTCGTCTCTCTTAATCGGAACCTAATGAAATGGACCTAAGCTAGCCTATAT
>JAOTAX010000008.1:35956202-35982408 GCA_025629825.1 Erythroxylum guanchezii | reverse complement strand
ATAACAATGTAGTTAAATGTGACAATGTAAACTACTAATCCAAACCACACATTGAATGTTCAACATTTGATTAAACTTTAATCAAGTAGCTTCACTACAAGTTGCAAATCCTAGACTCAGGTATTCATAAATCATAGCTAACTACTGATTAAGCTACTCCCCTTTAAAGCTCGGTAAACTCCAGCCGTCACTACATCTTCAAGAGCTAAGAAATACCTAACCACGCATTGCAACCGGAAGCTTCACAACTCGGAATGAATCCAAGCTACCCATGGTGGAAGTCGGGGGTGAAAATAGAAAATAGAAAAGAAAACCTATGCAAAGATTGTCCCAGGGAACCCCAAAGGGAAACCTGGGTGGTAAGGTCAGGAGTGTTCTTCTTTTTGTTGCCTTTTCTCTCATATATCCTTTTCTGAATGAATCATCTCCCTCTCGCCGATGGAAATATTGATGTATATATATGTCGACACTCTCCACTCATCCAAAAATAGGTTTCTCAAAATGGGTCGCTGGGTCGGATACGCACAGTATGAGAATTTTCCACTTTTAGTCCGGGTGCTCGACTGTTCACCGCTGCAACGAGAGGGAGTTGCGTCGCGGCGTGTACCTTGTGATCACTCGCCGCGACGAGATAATTGATTCACACCGCGGCGAACTTTTCCTTCATGGCGCGCCACAGCAAGGTAATTAACTTTCGCCGTGGCGAATCAATGACTTCTCCGCGGCAAGTCATCTCATGGCTTCTATTTCTTTCTTCCACTTTGGTTATACTCTTCTTGAGTTGGGTCTGCTCTCCTTTAAATCTGCAATGAAAAGTAAAATTTTGTAATATCAATTGTCCTACAATTTAAAGAAGTGCAATTGTTAATTAATTATGGCAATTTGACCCTCAAATCACATTAATTCAAAACAGGTTCTCTTGGGTCAAATTAAGCACAATATCAAATAAAAGGAGCCGAAAAGTATAACAAAAACCATGAAAATGTCAATAAATAATATAGCAAACTTGGGTTCGATCAGATGGTAATAAATAAATTAAAAAAACGATGAAGAAAATGAAACGTAGAGAATAGGAAGAAGAAGACCAAAAGGACATGGTTCTTTCCCAAAGCCGTACATGTGGTTTTGTTTTTCCAAACACCACACGCACTTATATAGATATATATATATATACTCCCTTCTATCCAAAATAAAAGTCGTTTTAAAGGGATGCACACTTATTAAGAAAGTTAATGAAATGTTTGATATACCCTTATTAATTGCATGTTGAAGTGCCTTGAAAATATAATCTGTGTAATCAAGATGTGAGAGAAATGAAAGGGTAATTTTGGAAGTAAAATCATAAACATGCATGAAAAGTCACAAACGACACTTATTTTGAATAGTTAAAATCTCTCTAAAACGATTTTTATTTTGCATAGGAGGGAGTATAAGATATGCATATATCACTAAACATCGTACGAACATCTATGGCTTTCAAGTCTCTATTTTTTTGAAGTCTTCAACAGTGAAAAATGACTAGTTTTTTACAATGACAAAATGGTTCTTACGAAAACGTTGTGTTGAGAGTTGTTTCTTCTCTCTCTCTAAGCCAATCCATCGGTACTAGTAATACTACTACACTGATGGTGCATTAATGGAGGGATCACGGTGCAGCCGTGTTAATGGGAGACGATGGAGATGTTGTCAACAAACCTGTCGAATATTCTCTCTGTGAACATCACTTTGGCAAAGGAAGGCTTAGAAGTATGAACAGATACATTGTTATACGTATAAGTATAATAAGACAAAAATCTTTATAAATAAGTTTTTGGATATATGTTTTAAAATAAATATAACATAAAAAATAGAAATACGTTTTCTAATTGACACAAACTAATTAAGTTAGTTAAATTAGTTTCTATTAATATAAAATATTAGAAATTATGTTTGTTTAATACAAGTAAACCAATTTGTTTAGTTAAAATAAACTTAGAAATAAATTTCTATAACCAACAAAATAAGAAATGAGTTTTCTAATTGTATTATTTTGTTGAATTAAAATTAGACATATGTTTTCTAATTAAAATCAAAACTAATTTGTTTAGTTAAAATTAGAAAGAAATTTCATTAGAAATTAGTTTCTAATTAAACCAAGATAAATTGATTAGTTCAATTATAATTTAAGTTAGAAATAAGTTTCTAATTCTATTTGAATTATTCATATTTGAATATGATTAGATTATAAATAAATAAAATTCTAGTTGATTAGAAATTAATAACATAATTTGAATAGGCCAATATATTGCTAAACTAAATTAAATTATTTCTATATATTAGCAAAAGTTTGCTATGTGTTAGATAAAAATAATTTTTTTATTTTGTGCACTCTTCTAATTCTTGAAAAATTGTTTTTCACGAAAACGCCTATTATTAAGCGAATGCTTAAGCTTATTCGATGTGAGGCACAGAACAGACGAATGGGCAGTATGTATGTAAAATTAGTTAACATGCGTCTAATATCTGAAGACGGTCTAACACAACACGTTATTTCAGTTAATAACATGATGCAAGAGTTATATTTTGGAGGTTGCCTAGATTACGCAAATGTTGAAGTAAAGTACATGACTTGTGACATTACTTAACCCTCAAGGCGAACTGTTACGAATGCTCTGGAATACTATGTCTAATAAGAAGGCTTATACTTTGTTAGTGATGACATTTATTAAAGAAATGCGTAGAAAGGAGTTGATTAGAACTTTATATCCTCTAGGACTTCCAATGGAAATAGTAAGACCTATTGTAAATCAAGCTTCGCGAACTATGTCACGTGAACTCATTTTCGCATAGGGTTCGTTACCTATAGACGGTTCATAGGTTGTAGCACAATTAATACAATATTTTATTTTATAAGAACAATGTCTTAATATTTATGTAATATGTTTACATGAATTTTATATAGGAATTCGTCTAGCGTAAAGTAATTAGGATTCGATTGTTGTATGAATGATGATTGAACACATTTGTGGACTTTTGATTTCATAAGCAATTGTGATCAAATTATTTACTCTATGAACAGTTAATGTGACATTAACGTGCATATATATTTCTTTCATATTATAGAAACTTAGTATTTCAAAATGGTTATTACTTCGAAAAATATTGTTGCTGAACTCAGTAGGGGTGAGAAAATAGTGACAATTATGAAATCTGGAGTTTGAAAATCCAATATGTACTGGAAGAGCAAGAAGCTCTTGACCATTAAACCTAGCTATGGAAGTTACTGAGGAGGGCACTATAGCCTAACATAGGAGGGACCGTGATGCATATGAATTGTGGAAAAAGAAGAACTCTTTAGCTCGCATCATGTTGCTGAGTAGCATGGATAATGATATCATGCGAGAGTTTCGAAATTTTGAAACTGCAAAGGACATGTGGTCCACACTTGCTGTTTGTTTTGGAGGTGCTTCAGTGACTAAAGTGAGGTCACTTACTATTAAGTTTGATACTTTTAAGAAGCGCCCAAATGATACAATGCAAAAGCATCTGAGGAAAATGTCCAACATGGTAAGTGAGTTACGTGATGTTGGTCATTATCTTTATGATGAACAGCAAGTGCAAGCTGTGATTCATTCACTGCCTCAGAGTGGGAAGCATATGAAGATGCACCTAACTCATAATGAGAACATCAAGACGATAGAAGATGGTACGAGGCATCTCATCTTGAAGGAGGAGCGCCTTGAAGCCTCAAAAATGTCTTCTGAGGCATATGTAGTTAATTTTATCTCACATGGAGCTATGAACAAGAAACGCAAGCATTATGGTGGATATAAGTGGACGAAGAATAAGAAATTCAACCGCTCTCTTTAGGAATCCAAGAAGACAAAATGGAACCAACGTGGAAAGGGAAAAAATCATTTCAAAAAGAAGAACATGACACATGTGAAGTGCTATAATTGTGGTACTTTGTTCGAGATTGTACCGAGCCTAAGAAGGTACAGCTTTATAGTATAAACGTTTGTTCTGTGAATGTTTCTTGTTATATTTTTCTAACTGAATCACAACCTTTATGGATTGCAGACTTAGGAGCAACCAACCATAGAGCGAAGGACAGAGATGACTTCGTTAAGTTTCGTAAACTCCCACATGGTAGTTGATGGCTTTATGCAGGTGACAATTCCAAAGTTGCTGTACAAGGAATTGGCACATGTAAATTGGACATGCGTGGAGGACGACCTCTCATCCTACATGAAGTATTATTTGCTCCACAGATTCGTAGGAATCTTTTATCTGTGTTGATGTTAGTTAAACTTGGTTTTAATGTAAATTTCCACAGTGGTGGAATGGATTTGTATCTTGGATCTATTAATTATGGTCATGGTTTTTTATTGGATGGTTTTATTGTACTAGATGTGTTAAAGGAAAATAATAATATTAGTTATTCATTATTTACATCTAGTAATTCCAACAATTATACAACTTTTTGGCATGCTAGACTATGTCATATTGGTCAAAATCGAATCAATTAGCTAAAGAAGGACTTTTAGGTAATCTAAGTCAAGTAGATCTAACTACTTGTGAGCATTGTTTAGTTGGTAAAAATGGCACAAAGGCCATTTGGAAAGGGAACATGAGCTTTGTATCTATTGTAATTAATTCATTCTGACATATGTGGTCTAATGAATGTAAGAGCTAGACGTAGGGCAATTTATTTTATCACTTTCATAGATGACTATACTCGGTATAGTCATGTCTATTTGATTTCTCATAAATCGAAAGCATTCGACTGTTTCATAAAATACATGAACTTGGTAGAGAATTAATTAGATAAGAAAATAAAAGCATTACGAACTGATCGTGGATAAGAATACTTGTCAGAAAAGTTCAAGGCTTTATGTGATGTGAAAGGAATAGAAAGGCAATTAACAATTCCTAGAATCCCACAACAAAATGGTGCCATTGAGAGAAGAAATAAGACGTTATTAGAAATAATTAGGTCCATGGTGACCCAAGCAAATTTACCAATCACTTTTTGGGGTGATGCGTTGCTAGCAGGCACCTATGTACTTAATCGTGTGCCCACGAAATTAGTTACTAGCACACCATATGAGATGTGGACTGGTAGGAGACCTGAAGTGTCAAGTCTTAGATCTTAAGGGTGTGCAGCCTATGTTCATGATCTCTCTCATAAACATGGAAAATTAGGCTCAAGAGGGAGAAAAAGTATTTTTATTAGATACTCGAAACACTCAAAACGATACGTGATCATTAGTGAACAAGGTAATGGAGGTGTAACTGAATTTGAATTATGAGATGTAACATTCTTAAATAATGACTTTTCCAAGGAAGGCAAAATTGGTAAATACCTATTGTTATATGAGTCGCTTGATTAAAATGATTCTATTATGAAGAATCAAGATGAGGAACTTCAACCAAGTGGGAGCAATTCCACATAAAGGTTCTCTATGATGACTGATCCGAGTGGGAGCAATCAGATCAATCATGAATTTGTTTATGATGAATCTCGGTTAAGATGAAGAAATCAAGGAATAATTCCCCGACGTTGTTTTGAGATTGAAGGAGAAATTAATACGATTGTTCTGTGAAAGAAAGAAGAGCCAAGGAATGTGAATGAGGCTTTTACTAGCTTTGCTAAAGAAGAATGGATGAAAGCAATGAAAGAAGAAATGACTTCTTTAAGCTCCAATCAAGTATAGGACTAGGTTGACCTCCCCGAAGGGATTAAAGCAATTGGAAACAAGTGGATTCTCAAATTTAAGCAAAAAGCTGATGACAATATCGAAAGATATATAGCACACCTTGTAGCAAAAGGATATACACAACAGGAGGGAATTGATTACGAGGAAACCTTTTCACCTATTGTGAAGTTTGCTTCAATTCGTCTTATTCTGGCTATGGTAGCTAGTATGGATCTTGAATTACATCAAATGAATGTAAAAATTGCTTTTCTCAATGGAGAATTAGATGAAGAAATCTATATGGAACAACCTGAAGGTTTCATCAAGGCGGGTCGAGAAAATAAAGTATGTCGGTTATTAAAATCAATTTATAGCCTAAAGTAGTCTTCAAGACAATGGTATATTCGTTTTTATAACATAATCATTTCGTGTGATTTTCAAATGATTGATAAAGACCATTGTGTGTATGTTAAGAGATTCAAAGATAAACTCGCGATTTTATCTTTATACGTAGATGATATATTGATTGCTTGTAATGACTGCGTGTTTCTTACACAAATCAAAGATTGGTTATCATTTGAATTTGAAATGAAAGACATGGGTGAAGCGACATACATTCTTGGAGTCAAGATTTCAAGAGATCGTTCGAAGAGATTATTATCGCTTTCACAAGTGATGTACATTCAAAGAATTATTGAACGATTCCATATGCAAGATTGCAAACCAACTGATAATCCTATTGCTAAAAATGAAGGCCTTAGTAAGACAAATTGCCCTTCAATGCCACAAGAAAGGGAACAAATGAAGAACGTTCCCTACTCTAGTGCAGTTGGAAGTCTTATGTACGTAATGATGTGTACAAGACTAGATATTTGTTACGCTATTAGGATAGTGAGCAGATATCAATCAAATCCAGGCCAAGCACATTGGAAAGCAGTAAAGAGAATATTGAGGTAAGGACACTGTGGACTATGCATTATGTTATCAAGGCAATGATCTATGTATACAAGGGTATACATATGCAGACTGCGGAGGATATTTAGATGAAAGAAAATCTACCTCAGGATATGTATTATTACTAAACCATGGAGCAATATCATGAAAAAGTAAAAAACAATCTTGCGTTGCATTATCCACAATGGAAGCTAAATTTATAGCATTCTCAATTACAGTACAAGAGGTTGTGTGGGTTCATCGATTCTTAGTGCATTTGGGAGTCATTAAAAGTGAAATTAATCCCGTGACCATCAATTGTGATAGTCAAGCTACAATCACTTATACAAAAGACCCCAAATTTCATTGTAAGGCAAAGCATATAGATACCAAGTATAATTATGTGAAAGATATAGTTGCACGAGGGAGAAGTGAACATGAGATATATATCTACGCGAGATATGATAGCAGACCCAATGACAAAGCCAATTTCTAGAGATGTATACATTGGACATGTAAAGTCAATAGGACTACGTAGATGTTGAAATGTACTGATAAACATTTCTCTATGTATGTTCACTCAGTCTAATGTCATATGTTTGGATATAATGTATGATGAAGGTTATACATCGTGTATCATTTGATTCATGAATATATGTGTTTGTGTATAAATATATTTAAGGATGAATCACATGTATATGAGACAGATTATATATTGGCCCTCTCATACAGGAAATCATCTCTGGTGTTTATGCTTGCTAGAGATAAGGCATGTTTAAAGTTTATTATCTAGGTGATAATTGAGAGCGAGAAACTTAAACCATAAATGCCACAAGAAAATTGGTTCAACGTGATTTGTTAATCACTATATTTGTTTTACGTTGCCAGATGTGAGTTCTGAAAAGGTTTTTTAGTAGATAAGTGAACTCAAGTTAAACATTGAGTATGCTTGAACTATCATTTGTACGGTATTTCTTAAATGAAAGATGTTCAAGTTAAACAAAGTGGGTAAATACCGTAGCACATGACTCGTACCATGTGTGCACAACTGACCAAAGAAAGGGATTAATGTAAGTCACCAAATCTCATCTTACATTGTGAGAGACCCTTGAGGTTAAGAAGAACCTCATTATATACCTTTATGACTCTTGTTTCATTCTTGATAATTGAATTTAAGGTTTGCTACTTTAGGTTATTGTCAAAACATCATGCAAGATGCGATCTTGTGGAATAATTCTAAGAAAGCAAATTAAATTTAATTCAAAAGAGAATTGAGAACAGAGGAAGGTCCTTTATTTTTCGATCATTGACTCGCATGAAAAGTATTCATAGATGGCTATCATCTCTTTAGTAGAGAACTTGAATACAGTCATGACTCAAGAAACTAAATGAGATCAAAGAAAAATGCAAATGCGAGATACGACCTAGGGTATAGCATACAATGTCTACTCAAGGACACATAAGTCCCATGATCAATTTGTTAATCGAGATGTCCTATACTCCTAACAGATATGTAGCAATGTACTCTCGTCGTATGCTGGTCACACCGGTTATTGAACAAGTATGAGCACTGTAGAGTTTTGATTTGTTTTTTAATTAGATTCAAACCCATCATGTGTGAGTGGAAGATAATGAATTAAATCCACCCATGAGGGGTATTATGGTAAATCTAGTTTACATAACTATCAAAGGTAGTTAAGGTGTAGCATTTAAAAAACCAAAAGAAGCCAAAAGATATCTTTTTGTGTGTGAAGAACGAAACCTTCTGTATAAAACAAAACGACAGTACAAGTGCTTTAATCGGTGGAATCACAACAAGAATTCAAGTAGGTGATTCTTGTTTTTAAATGCATATGAACAGATCCTGTTTGACATGATCTCTGTGATTGTGTTTTTTACCTTGTTTATTTTCTAACAAGTATAATATCACTCCAGCACAATTTCGAAATATGTCTTGGAAGCGAGACGAAATTTCTAGACAAATATAGAGTGATTATATTATTTCTAATTGATTTATGTTTCTTTTTGTAAATGATAGTAGCATTATGTTTTCAAGAATTAAAATAAGGACATTTTTTTTATTAGAATGACTACAATTAGGGGTGAGAATTTGAGCTAATCGGGCCAAATTTTCACTATTCGAGTAAAGCCCGAATTACCCAAAAAATTTTCCATCTTACTCGGCCCGAACCCAAAATTTCATTACCCGAACTTACCCAGCCCGATCGGGTAATTTGGGTAATTTTGGGTTACCCAAAATTTTGTTTGGTTCTCTTTCAAAAATTACACAAAATAATTAAATACTTGAATTACATTCTCATATCTCATTTGAGAGACATAAAACAAAACAAATAGTTGAATTCACTAATAATATAACCAAATATTTCAATTAACTAGCATAATTAATATGTTAATTCTACAAGAAAAATAACAAAATGTATTTTCTTAATTCTTTTAAACCTAATTCGAGTAATCGGGTAATCGAATTTTCTTCGGAATTACCCGTTCCAAACCGAAAACAATTCGGGTAATACCCAGCCCGACCCGATTTACCCGTATTTTAGTATTTTATTACCCGAATTAATTCGAGCCGGGCCGGGTAATCGGGCCGGCCCGAATAATGCTCACCCCTAACTACAATTAATGTGTAATTTTTTAATTATATTTAATTTGCACACATTTTAATTTTAGCTATAATGATAATTAATTAATTTAAAACTATAATGTATTATATTAAAATTATTAACATAAGAGTATAACTACAAAAATAGAAACAGGACAGTAACACTAAGCATATTTTTGTTTTTATTTTTTATTACAAATTTCAATCAAACAAGCTTTTGATTTCAATTTTTATATTACAACCTTTAACCAAACAGATTTTTATTTTTTAAGAAAAAAACAGAAGTAGAACTAAACAACTCTTAAAGACTATGATTGCTCTAATCGCAAAAGTACAAGAACAATAGATAATATTTCAATAAGTAACGACTGAAAGGGATGGACTCGTACTTGACTTCCATTACATAGATCCTACGCAAGAATCAAGCTCTCAAGTGGAAGTTCACCGGAGAACATTCTTTTAATATCACTCCAGCACAACTTCGAAGTATATCTTGGAAGCGAGACGAAATTTCTAGACAAATGTAGAGTAATTATATTATTTCTAATTGATTTATGTTTCTTTTTGTAAATGATAATACTATTATGTTTTTTCAAGAATTAAAATATGTACATATTTGTTAGAATGACTATAATTAATGTGTAATTTTTTAATTATATTAAATTTGCACATATTTTAATTTTAGCTATAATGATAATTAATTAATTTAAAAATATAATGTATTATATTAAAATTATTAACATAAGAGTTTAATTACAAAAATAGAAACAAGATGATAAAACCAAGCATATTTTTGTTTTTAGTTTTTTATTTCAATTTTTATATTACAAATTTCAACCAAACAGATTTTTATTTTTTTTTAAAAAATTAAAAATAAAAAATAAAAAAAACAGAAGTAGAAATAAACGACTCTTAAAGACTATGATTGCTATAATCGCAAAAGTACAAGAACAATAGATAATATTTCAATAAGGAACGACTGAAAGGGATGGACTCCTACTTGACTTCCATTACACATCCTACGCCAAGGATCAAGCTCTCAAGTGGAAGTTCACTGGAGAACATTCTTTACTGTTGTCGACAATTATTCGGATACAATAATGGGGATGATCTTTATGCTCAAGGATGAAGACAGCCTTGGTTTAATTTCTTATCTAAAATGTTGTCATGGTCTTAATACCTGTTACCAACAGATATATGACACATTAAGTTTGTTATGCAATAGAACAGAGAAATGGACTGTTTTGCGTTTGGATAAAGAACTTGGCCATCCAACATTTAGGTGAAAGCTTTCAGATGGTTAGAAAAGACCAACACTCCGTAATACGTGCAGCATCTTGGAATCGTGTAGCAACTCCGGCAGCCTAGCACTCCTAAATATTGTCCACTTTTTCTCATTAATTTTTCTTTTTTCAGTAGCTTCTTCTCTCAAGTAGCGCTATCCATCAGTAAGGATAAAGTAAACAAGGAAGCATAGTTCGCCAAGCTGCGGATTTTCTACCCTCAGAAGTTCCAGTCATGACAGTCTAGAATCGGAAGACGTATCAATGGTAGCATTATCCTAATAAATTTGGTCTTCATTAGAAACTTGGGCAAGGAGTGGCATTTTTTTAGTAAGCAAACTGGATTGGATGCAGGTAAGCAGATTTTGCTGTACTATAACGTGAGAAGACTTGGTGTTTATCAAGTCAATGTACTGCTTTGATCTTACCTCTATAGGGGCAACGCTTTGAAACTCAAATTGCACCGGCCGTCAGACTTTTTGTCCTTCCTCTATTCTAGTATAGGAAGAACCAGTTCTATTTATCATCAGTAGCCACCAATTAGATCTCCGATCAAAATCAGATCAGGTTAGTGACTTCTTATACATAAATCCACATCACAATATCCCAAAAAATTGCCAACAAATTTATACAAGTTTACTTGCACCAAATCGTTCAAAACAAGATGATAAGATTTACTATTAAGCATCAGTTCGATTTAAGAAAAAGACAATTAGAATATTAATGAACATGCTGCCCTGAGAATCTGCAGCCGAGTCATCTTTGCATTCAAAATTTAGTATGTCTGCGAAACTGCAATCATTAATTAGTAATGTTCAATAACCAATTCCAAGCTTAAAAAAGCTTTAATCCATCTCATTAGTACAGCATACGGTCAAGGTAGGGACAAGGGTATAATCCTTTGACTGCCAAGGATTACCTATTTAATAAAGCAGGCCACATTTCCAACAGTAAAGAGGCAGAAACGCAAATGATTGTACATTGGTCTCAAGTAAAATAGTGTTTAACCTAGAACATTAACAAAATGAAAACATCGAGTTTCAATCATGACAGAAAAATGAGTTTTTTTCATGTTGAGAACAAGTCTCCCACAACTTGGTGAGATTATTAGATAAGAAACAGGAAACTGATTCCATGTACTTAAAACTAGAATACAGTTTCGTTGAAGTCTTGAGAAATAACATTAAGCCCCCAATCGCAAGCACAGTCCTAACATGGCTGTGTCACGAAGAAACAATCCTGAAAGGATTACACATAACCAGCCAAAGCATGTAAACATAAGTCACGTTGATTGTGTGCTTGGAATGACGATCACAGATATTCACAAACTTTGTTGTGGTTGCAAGAAGACCAAAACAGACAGTGTCATAATATGAGATGGAATTGATAACCTGTCATGTGTTCTTGTCATAAGTCAAGATGGATCCATTAGACAAAGAAAGAAAGAACCACGTATTCTAGCTCAACAAAGCTACCTGTGCAACAAAATATAGGAATTCCCACTACCAACTGTTAACTCAACGGTTGAGGTGAACCTAACTCACCACCAAGTTCAAACCCTGTGGATGTAAGAAATTGAGGGCAATTGGCCCCCCCCTTGGGTCCTACATAATCAGGAGAAAGTGCCCTTCTTACCCACAAATGAAGATTGGAAAGATTGTTGGGAACAATTGTTGATTAAGTTACAAACTGAGAAATCACAGCTTCTCACTTTGTTACTAACCCATAGACATGTAGCCGAAGATTAACTTACACAACCTTACAGATTATTTTGACAACATAAGTTTCCAGTACCTATTATGGATAAGGTCAGAATCGAACTTGTACAAATAAAGTGACAATGGTGTACATTTTATCCTCTTGTCCAGGGTGGGAGGGTGGGTGGAGAGCAACTCCCTTCGTTGTTTTGTTTACTAGTGAACAACCAACAAACTGTACAAACAAATGGAGGCTTTGACTTCCTTTTCAGCTTTGATAGATTTGAGGTACATTTTCTACAAAATAATTCTGGAATAGAAATGAATGGAGACTTCAACTTCCTATCAGCATTCATACACAAATTGTTCAAGGAAAATAGTGATATCTATGTGGAATGTTGGTTTTTTGCATTCTTAGTCCATTGCTGTCATTACTAGACAAATTTACTTAAAGGCATTCTATTAAATGTTTAGAAAATGCAATAATAAGATCTGTGGGAGTAACTAGATAAGCAGAACAAGAAAAATAAAAAAAGTCACCAAACGGTTTCAATAAAGGGGTGCCTCTAGTACACAAAAGTGTGATCCTCCATGATGCAATAGTAAAGCATCCTATTCAGTAGTAGCATTACATAAAAACCATATGAATAAGAAACAAAGAGATAAGAAAAGCAGTAAGAGCTGAAAATTAAACTTGGCAAAATGGTTCCAACTGGCACACAAATGCAGTACCAGTAACAAGAAAGAGACACGAAAGATCACTAGTGTACACTTCATTTCACTATGTTTCATGACAAACTAAAGGGGAAGATGATTGTCAGGGAGGGGGTGTGGGAATCCCTTAAGCTTGAGAAATTATATTTCTGAAAGGTTTTTGCTTTACCTTTATCCATTGAATAATGAGAGTTTCTAACCTTCCCAGAACAAATATTATACTAACGAATCCTAGTTAACCTTTTCTTTTCTTACTCAAATTAGCATTCTTAGAATCAGTAAGCAGTGTCCTTTGTCCTCGCAGTAGTAACTTGCACGATTAGACCGGAATAGGCAAACAATAAAGCTCGAACCAAAACTTGGAGTAAACGAATACATTAACTAAAGCAACAAATCTGCAATGACCAAAAGCAATCACCATACAGTGAACACGTTCATCAGATAACCACAAAGTTATCGAGAAACACCGTCGATTGAGCCCCCCAAATCAGCTGGAGTGAGCTCAGCGTCCAAGAAGCGGCTCAAGTGTTTATCATCCAAATGTTTCTGTAACAAAACCCCGATATTGATTAAAAACCCCAAAGCATCAGAAACAGTAATTTGTAACAGTTAAGACAACATAGGTTCTATCATACGTACAGAGAGGCAAGTTCGGTACTTTTGCCACTCAGAAACGCATTCCTCTTTGTCCCACTGACCCTTCAAGAACTTTTCCGAATACCACCTATAAAACGTAGAAATTAGAAAATTTAAGGAACTTGGTTCAGAGTTTTGAGATGGGTTTCCAGTTGTTAAGGAAGTGGAGACAGATAGACCTGTTAAAACAATTGTGGTATGCGGTTCTGAGATGAGCACAAGGAGATGTCGACGAAGAAGATTGTGCCTTGGCAATACCCATGCCGCTTTCAAACGATTTTTGTCTTCTTTTTACTTTATACAACTTTGTAACAGTCGTTAGGTACATATTGGTGCCAAATTAGCAAATTGATGCCAGAGATGAACCCCTGACAAAAAACCATAAAATAAGCAATTTTTCTCGCCATAACTTCTGCTTTGAGTTCTTTCAAGATACTCATTTAGACATTAAGAATGTGCTTTTTAAGACATCAAAAATTGCTGGGAGATCTAAATTCATGAAGCTTTTAAGAAAAAAAATGGTTCTTTGAGTCTAAAAATGCTCCAAACTACTTTTATCTCAAAAAAATTTAAGTAAATGCATTTGTCTCAAAAAATTATATTGAATAAAAAAATCAAATATATCAATCAAAAGCTTAAAATGAAATATTCGAATCAAAAGTTATAATTGTCTGAATTTGTTTAAAGTTAACTATAAATTGTTGGCGGATCTAAATTTATGAAGCTTTTAATAGAGTCTAAAAATGTCCTAAACAATTTTTTTTCAAACAAATTTAAATAAATGCATTCATCTCAAAAAGTTATATTGAATTAAAAAATCACTAAATTCAAATATATGAATCAAAAGTTATGATCGGTTTTATATCAAAAGTTATGATTGTCTAATTTTTTTTTAAAGTTAACTAAAAAGTGTTGCTAGATCTAAAATCATGAAGTTTGTAATTAAAAAAAAAGTTATTTGAGTCTAAAATTGCTCCAAATTACTTTTATCTCAAAAAATTTAAATATATACATTCATCTCAAAAAGTTACATTGAATTAAAAAAATCACCCAAATCAAATGTCTGAATCAAAAGTTAAGACAGTTTAAAAGCTATGAATCAAAAGTTACGATTGACTAAATTTTTTTAAAAGGTAACTAAAAATTGTTGGTTGATCTAAATTCATAAAAAAAGATTCTTTGAGTCTTAAAATGCTCTAAACTATTTTTATCTCGAAAAATTTAAATGAATGCACTCATCTCAAAAGTTATATTGAATTAAAAAAAAACTCAAATCAAATATCTTAATCAAAAGTTATGACCATTTAAAATAAAATATTCAAATTAAAAGTTAAGATTGTCTAATTTTTAAAAAAAATAAACTAAACATTATTGGAAAATCTAAAATCATGAAGTTTTTAAAATATTCGAATTAAAAATTACGATTGTCTAATTATTTTGAAAATAAAAAACTATTTAATGCCCTAATCTGAAATATTAGATTTTTCTTAATATTCTTCTTGATCTCTCCACTTTGATTCAATTTGATATATGACTGCTTTCATTTTTTGGAGTGTTTCACGTTCTTAAATAGTTCTTGAGGCTTCTAGGGTTTTTTCTAGGAGATTCCTACTTAATTTAGCTCCAAAAAAAAGCCTAAAAGTAAAAAGACCAAAACAACTCACGTGTTGGAAAAACTAAAATTTGCTAGAATTGTTGTCTGGGAGATGCATAGCCTGATGAACGGTTGTGAATTAGACCATGCATAGCTCGCAAATCTCCAATATTTGGGATTGTGCACAGGCTAAGAGACATACATGGCTATAGACATAATTGTGTATCCCTAATTTGCTTCAAATCTTCATTGTTCTTCAATTATCTGATTTTCAACACTCTCAAATACATCAAACACTCATGAAACATAAAATTAAGATCCAAATCATGCTTTAAACCACACAAACACTAAGGATACATATCAAACATTAATACTAACATAATTCTAGGCCTATACACATGATCATCATCTAAGAAATACTTTAAAAAACATATTTAAACATCTAGCAAAACATAGTATAATTAACACCTATCAATACTTAGCTACATATTGTCAATTGGAGAACCAATTTTTACATGATTATACTATTGAATAAACTAAATTCATCAATAACCCTAGATAGAAAAATGGTCCATTCTTTATTAATTATAACCCTGGTCGAAGGAACAGCTTACACCTCTCCTATAGAAACAAGTGCAGCCCTACACCTCAAAACAATAGATAATCACCTGGTTTCTAACCTAATTCTTTTAATCCCCCTCTTAAAAAACCTAGCCCAAAGTCCTTCTTAAATAACTTTTGACAAACTAATCACCTGGTTTCTAACCTATATCTTTTAATCCCCCTCTTAAAAAACCTAGCCTAAAGCCCTTCTTAAATAGCCTAAAGTCCTTCTTAAATAACTTTTTGACAAACTAAGCTAAGTAAAATGAGGAGATTAAAGAGGAGATTATGAAACTTATCGCTAATGTAGGCTATATAGCCACCCACAATAAGACGCTTAAAGCTCAAGTTTCTCAACATTTTAATGTCGTTATAAACCACTAGGTCAATTGCCTAGCAAATCTAAGAACCCTATAGAGCATTGTAATGTTGTGACATTGAGGAGTGATAGGCTAACTGAGAGCCTTAGGTTGGAGAAATTAGAGAGTAAAGGAAATAAGGGAAGTAAGACAACTATTAAGAACGAGGGGAAAATTGAGGGAGAGAAAGAAGAAGAAGTTGAATAACCTAAATACATTCCCCCTTCACCATACAAGCTGTCTATACCATTCCCCCAAAGATTGATTAAGAAAAAATTAAATAAACAATTTGGGAAGATTTTATAGATCCTTCAAAAAACATATATTAATATACCTTTTAATGATGCTTCGAAATAG
This sequence comes from Erythroxylum guanchezii, assembly GCA_025629825.1. Lineage (NCBI taxonomy): Eukaryota > Viridiplantae > Streptophyta > Magnoliopsida > Malpighiales > Erythroxylaceae > Erythroxylum > Erythroxylum guanchezii. The sequence goes on along the minus strand of JAOTAX010000008.1, from coordinate 35,965,931 downwards.
ATGCCTTCTTATGCCAAGTTCTTAAAGGAAATTTTATCTAACAAGGGAGGCTTAAGGAATATAAAGTTATATCCTTTACTAAAAAGTGCAAGTTTGTGACCCAAAACAAATCGTCTCCAAAACTTAAAGATCATGGTAGCTTATATCCTATTTTATTAGAGAAATAAGATCTAATTATGCTCTTTATGACCTAAAGGAAAGCGTTAGCCTTATGTTTTTATCTATCACAAGAAGTTCAATATGTCAAATTGAAATATATCAAGACATCATTATAGCTATCGATTATTCTGTTAAGTAAAATATTAGATATATAAGAAGATGTGCCCATTAACATTAGTAACTTTTTCATTATCATAAACTTTATAGTCTTAGATATATTTGAGGATAGGAATGTGCCCTTAATATTGGGATGAATTTTCTTAGGTACTTACAAGGCCCTAGTAGATCTGTATGAAGGGAAGCTAACTCTAACGATAAGGGATGAGAAGTTGAATTTAAGAAATCTAGACACAAGAATCTTGTTAATGGTAAGTGTAATAATTACCTGTAATTTTTTTGATTGACAAGGATATATATTGTGTTACACAAGAGGCCAACACATTAGGTAAAAGGAGAATGAATCCTATGCAAGCTAAAGTGAAGGAAACGAGTGACCCATGATAGAAAATATACAATGTGGCTAAAAACTGATAGCTCTATTAAAAAGAAGAAGACTAAAGCGAGTAGTGGAATTCATTATAGTATACATCTCAAAAGTAGGGGTCCACTAGGTTGAAGTTTATAGAAAGGGATCGAGCTTATAAACTAAATCAAACACTTGTTAGAAGGCAACCTAACATTTATTTATTTTTATAGGCTCTGCTTGGCAATCAGCGGATTGCATTAGCTATTAGTTGATTCTATCAGCGGTTAGCTAATAGCTGATTATATTAGCTGATTTGACTAGCGGATAACATTAGTCATTTATTAAAGTTGTTTGATAAAATTAGCTGTTTATTATTAACTATTTAAGTGTAAAATGACTTATGAGGGCATGACGTTAAAAAAAAGAATTTATAAGGTCATGATTAGATATTTAATTATACAAAAATTTAAGTTTTCAATCTAAAAGAGAACATAGAACATTCTTAAAAATTTTGTCACCATAACATATTTTTTATTTTGTAACCAAAAAACTTATTTCATTAGTAAAAAAAAAAATCCCAAGTTTTGTAACTAAAGAACTTACTTCATTGTAAAAAATTTTTATCACTGTAGAATACATGCATGATTTTTAGTTATGCATGATTTTTAGTTTGAATTATCCATACTATCACTATAACATAATTAGCATAATTCAAAAATTATAAAAGGAGGGTATAATTTGTTTTTTACCTGTTAATTTTTGGCTGATCATCAAAAAAGCTACTCTTATGGAGCTTTTAGAAATCAGCTTATTGAGGTTAAATAAGCTAACCAATAAGTCATTGACTAAACACATTAATAGTTTTTTTTAAGATTGTCAAAAAGCTAACTTTTAGTCAAAAAGCTAAAAAGTAGCTTATCAGTTGTTTGTTAAACACCTCCATAGTCTAGACACTAGGGTTTTTAGTTGTTTTAGTTACTAGTTTTTTATTTTCCTTATTATCATTTTATTTTCCTTATTTATTTAATCTTAGTTCAATTTTCATGTCAAGTGTTTAGAGTTGGTGTATTTTTAGCTTTGTAGGTTTTTAAGCGAACACATGTCTAGTCTTGTAATGACCTAAGTAGGAGAAACAAAATATGCCATATTTATGCATGCCACCTGCATAGGCTGATGTAAGGGCTATGTTCCAACATATGTCATCATGTTTCTCCCAAGTGAAACCTATTTTCACCTTTGAGAAAGGACTAAAAAACTTACATAATGGCTCGTTTTTAGCGTGCCCCTATATATTATATTGTTCAACTAGTGTCCAGAATATAGCCTTAAGTAAACATAACATGGCCTAGTATTGAATCCAGTGCTTAGGAATCAAAATAAATAGAATAGACCGTTCTATATAGGACCTACACGGTCACGTGTGAGAACCATATTCCTACCCTTTTTTGTTTCTTCCCTTGCATTTGATTTAAACAATACGATCTTATGTCACACCTATGTATACCTACGTGTTCTATCATACTCCCCACCTTATAATTACCATATTACCCATGTTCCACATATATGCCCCCGTATAACCTATCACGTACCTATGTTCTAGTGGCACCTAACCCCTACACATTCCTATGTAGAGGTCGTGTTTTACCCTATTAAAGACATGTCCACCTGTGTTTTCTCATTTATAAATCCCTTAATCTCTAGTTTCCTTTAAAATTTCAATTTTGTATTTAGTTATTAGAGTGATTTCCATTCCCATAACTGCTCCCTAACCACATTTAGTGTAGCTTAGTATTCGTTTTCACCTTTCTTCAGCATATTCTCTAAAATCATCTAGGTATTTTTTTATAGGGCACTCCTAAGTTTATTATTTTGATGTTATAAATTATTTAGAGTTATGGATTGTATTTTTTTCTTATCGTTGATCAAAATTTCTATTACGTATGGTTTTTAGGGTACTAGGAAAATGATTTAGGAGAATTATGAAGTATACGTGCTATACATGGTTAAGGATTCTTAGATTAAATTATCTTCGCTACTTTGTTATGTTAATTTTTTGAAATTTGTTAGATTAGTTTCTAAACTAGGCTAATGGGTATAAGAAGTTGAAATTATAGGATGTCAGTCATAATTATACTATACATAAATAAACACGAACATGAAAATATTATAAGGTAGATTGATACATAGCTTAATGGCTCATTACTTCATTTCATAATTTGCTACATTATACTCCTTACTTACTTATATGTGATGTCAATCATTATTTTTCAAAAGTTTATTCATATTTTTCTTCAGATATCACATTATGGTGAGGACTTGGGTCCCACCGAGACCACTATTAGACATGCATAGCCACCATCGTATAAGAGGACTAGAGTGGATTCTATTAACTCTATATCATGCACTACTCCTTCGTGGACAGACATTTTAAGGAGGAAATAAAGGCTAGCATAGGCATCACTAGTACCATTTGACGATGTATATGACATCATGTTGTTCAACAAGTGGTGTAATATGTTTAACATCCACGATCTAGTTTAACAGGAACTTATATTGGAGTTTATGAGTATGCTAGATTTGGACGATATAAAGACATCATAGGACGAGATATCTATCCTCAAGTTCATGTTGGCGGGCATGGACCATAGTCTCAGTTATATCCAGTTTACAATATATGCTGATTTCTACATAGAGGAGTGCATGTTATCCATTACTTTCCTTTATGATAGGCCGTGTCTGTTCATTTTGAACCCTCATGTCCTTCCATTTGAACCCTCATGTCCTTCTGTTGTTTTGATGGAAGACAATAAGGAATATAAGGAGATTGGGTCCCTAGGCTTAGCATTAATCTGCATACACCATCTCTTGCATTTGCTAAAAGCTTAAAAGAGCCCTCTCATATTTGTCCAAAATCTCTCAACATCAATGGCAGGAGGTATGCAATAACATTTTGCATTTCCATTTTTCTATAATAGACATGTATATAGATTATTATCATGTCTAATAGTTGGTATCAGAGCAAAATTTACCACTGTCTTGGTGTAGTTCAATTTCTGTGATTATATGTATGGATACATGAATTTTTATTACAAATATTGACATTGTTATAGTTAATATATTGTGAAATGATTGTTGCATATATGAAGCAAATTAAATTTCATTTAAAATGGTTTTGAATCATCAAAAATTGGAAGCTAAGAAATCAAGATATAGAAGGATTAAGAACATGGGTCAAATCCGGGTCCTGTTGACCCAGTTGAAAGTTGAAGACGCTAAACAGTTTTGGCGCTCATTTACTGTAACTCTTAACTTTTTGTTCGCTTCTATTAATTCAAAGATCAATTCTCATGGGCCCACCATCATTTTCTTTAAAGAAGAAACATGAACTCTGGAAAAATAACTCTTTTCATAGGGTCCACAATTACAAACTTTAACTTGTTTTTGCTTTAATTGTTTCATGTATATCCATGCAAACTTTGACAATTCAAACCTTTTACTACGTGGGGGCCTAATCTTTGGAAAGTTTGAACAAATGTTTGCAGAAACCTTGTTTTCGTGGGAAAGCTTTAGTTAAGCATAACCTTTGTTACTCAACATCTTTTCATGGGACCCACAGATGTTGACTTGGTCATTGCTTTGAATTTGTGTTTGTTTAATTGTTCTCTCATATATGTGAGAGGAGACACAACAAACTGATTCGTGGGACCATCTTAGGAAAAGTATTTGTAAACTCCAGAAATTGTTTTAATGTAAGCTTTATATATAAAACATAAGCATCATTTCTGGAACAATCACTCCAATCACTTGTAACGTGGGGTAAAGAATAAATGGTATATATTTTGCATTGAAAGTGGTCCATCTTTATATTATTTTAACATTTTGGTTTTAACTTTGCCAGATTAGTCCAATTTTATTAAATTACATGATTTACATCATTGTTTGATTTTAAATTCATGTATATATATTTATTTTTATGCAAATATATGATATTGATTCATTATAATAAATTGTAAAGGATTATGTAGAACCTTTATTATTCATAGTTTTGCATAAAATGAGGTGTCATGTGATCAATATAATTTTAATTAGTTAAAGATTAGTTACAACATCTTTGATTAATTAAAAATATATATTACCTATTATGGATCACATCTAGTAAAATGATACAAATTGTAATTAACCATATTTAAATATAACAAATTTTATCCCACAGGAAGATTTATTATATTTGTATGATTAATTAGGATGGAATAACAAATTGTCTTTTTCTTAATTGACCCACAGGTATTAAGAAAAAGAATATAATTTGATAGTTTCATCATAAAGAGTATGTATCAATCTTTTAATTAAAGCTTAGCCCCTAGGCAGATTTAATTGTTATATGATTCATATATGAAATATGATTGCATGTTTTATCATTGGTAAAACATGATACATGCTTCTTTGCTTCAACAAATTTGGTGACATAAGCATGTATTTTGAATTTTGTGCAGTTATTCAACTTGTGAATTTTTTTTCTAATATTCAATGTGATATTCTCGAATTGAATGGTGATAACTATAAAATATGGAAAGAGAGGATTCTCCTCCATTTAAGGTGTATGGACATTGATTATGGTATCCAAAAAGATGAACCAACTATACCTACTGAAACTAGCACTCAAGCTGAAATTGCTCTTTATGAACGTTGGGAGCAATCTAATCACCTCAGTATGATGTACATAAAGACCAAAATTCACCCCTAGTATTCGTGGTTCTATTGGAGAGTGTGATCATGTTAGAAATCGATTGAAGGCTATTGATGAACAATTTGAGTCTTCAGATAATGTCCTAGCTAGCACCTTAATGACTAAGTTATCATCAATGAAGCTCATAAGTGTTAGAGGTGTATGTGAGCACATCATGCGAATGAGGGACATTGCGGTTCAATTGAGGTCTCTTGAGGTTGAAATGTTCGACTCTTTCCTTGTGCATTACATACTTAATTCCCTTCCACCTCAATATGTACCCTTTAAAATCTCTTACAACATACATAAGGCCAAATGGTCTATCAGTGAACTTCTGACCATGTGTGTTCAAGAGGAAGGGAGGTTAGTAATGGAATTGAGTGAAAGTGCACATATGGCAACAGAAGGAAGGAATAGAGGGAAAGCCAAACAAAAAGGAAAGGGTAAAATACCAGTCCGTACTGAGATCAAAAGGGATTTCAATCCCAAGTGCCGTTTCTACAAAAAGAAAGGGCACATAAAGAAGGATTGTGCCAAATTTAAGACTTGGATTATAAAGAAAGGTATTTCAATCTCACTTGTTCGTTATGAATCTAATATGGTTGATGTGTGTCATAACACTTGGTGGATTGATTCTGGTTCTACAATAGTGGACCCCGTTTTTAGAGCCTAACATCTGGAATCATAAACCGAGAGTATAATACCCTGTAGGGTTAATGTAATGAACCCTCATTAGCCATTATCCCACAAGGGTGGTGTGCCTAGACGAATCAATCACCAAAATTACAATCTTATTGATCCAAACTTGATTTTATTCTCAATCTTATTAAACCTATTTCGGGATAATTATCATAACTTTCACTAGAGGTATTGGATTTAGATCGTCTTAGACGATTTCAAAGAGGTCTTCGAGATCTACAACTTTCGTAAAGACCTTAAAGAGAGATTTTTCCATTTAGAGGGTCAAAATTTCCAACAGTAAAGAAGGATCAAACGAAGTGATGTAGTCTAAGCTGGATTAGACGATGGGATTCAGTTAAAGATGAATCAGATGGGAGGGATTCAGTCAAAGATGAGGTTTGACTTAGACGAAGCGATTTCTATAGGGTCTTCCTTACATCACCTAAAGTTCTAAAATCACTAACTACACTCTCCAACGCATCTCCAATGACTCCTACAGCCTTTCTTACATCATTTTCACTCATAATCTTCCCAATTTCGATTCTTCCAATGCGACATCACTCCTTAAACATTCAATTACCAATTTGGTTGTATTAAACTCCCAAATCTCAACTCAAATGACTCATCCTCACTATAGCTGTTCTGTATATACATCCTATGAAAAGCTTGAAATGCAATGAAATGACTTGGATAATTATAGACAAAACACCAACTTATTTCATTAATATCAAAATATAAAAATTTTACGAAGCTTTAATGGACATTTTGAGCCACAATACATCATAATCCAAAAGTACAAAGTTAACATAAACTAGAATTGCTCAAAATGCGACTAAAGCCTTGTTTTACAAAACTAGCTTAAAATACTAAAACATTTCAAAAATGGAGTGATGCCTCGACCCTTGGTTACTCGATCTCAATCTTTTTACCTGAAGATGGGACGGAAATGGTAGGGCGAGCTTAAAGCTTGTGGGTAACAGTTTTATAATCGGTAATAAGCAAAAACCATTTTAAAACTCACATTGCATCATGAAATATATATTTCCAATTTCTAAACTTATCAAACAATTTATAAGCAACTTAAATCATGCATTATCAAACTTGCCAACACATTTAAACACATAAGCATATCATAATGGTTTGGGTGGATCCAAAACAGAACGTACTATAAATTTCACATAAGGGTCCTATCTAGCCGTAAATAAAACGTACTAACGCAATCCCACATAATGGTTTTACGTAGCCATGAATTTAGGGGAGTCCCTGAAGGAGCCCATGTCACTAGCGGGCAGGCGGGAGAAGCCTTTTGTCAAAGTGCACTTGACTTAACTTAGGGAACCACCACAAACCCATATAATCATGCATTTCACAACTTGTAAACATATTGACAAAAAATGACACTTTTTTGAAACTTGATTTCATAAACTTGACATCCTTTCAAAAATCATTTTCATTTTTCATTTCATAATTCAAAACACAATTCATATACAAAACATGTAGCACATTCTCAAAGCATTCAAAGAGCAATAAATGCACATTTAAAAAGTAGTTAAAATCATTTATTTCCATTTCTTGAAAGGGACATTAATGGCTTATTACTTAATTATAAAAATGTAACCCACCTTGAATTCCTTGCTTGTAACTTGCTCAAATGTGCCTCTCCTCTTGCTCCTCTTATCTTTCTTGATTCCCTTTTCATAGGCAAAAATCCCAACTTCAATAAGGTTGCAAAATTGAAAACCCACAAAGCATATTCAATAAAATTGTTTCTAGAAAACTTAAACTCATGCATTTCCTAAGCTTCATAAACCAAAACCCTTCCATAAATCCAAAGGATTAAAATCAAACTTACCTTGAATCTTCACCAAATGAAGAGATTATTGGCTCATATGGAAGCTCTTATCTTCCTCTACCTTTTTCCCTTCTTGCACAACCTCAAAAACTCTCTTGAAAGCTTAGAAAAGATGAAACCCTAATTTCCCCCCTTCTTTTCTCTACTTCACCGAAACCTCTCTTGCATACTCTTTGTTTTCGTATTTCACTTCTTCTTTCTCTCCTATTTTCATTTTTCTCTTCTTTAGGAAGAAGGCAATACTTCTTCCTTCCTATGTTACACTTAATAAATGAGAAAATTCCACCTTGCCCTTCCTTTAATGCCTTACTGTTTTTAACCTAAAGTAAACTACCCAAAATACCCCTTTATGCATTATTACCACTTTTAATTCAACTAACCCATGCAATAAATTCTACTAACATAGACATGATAATTAACTCCCAAAAATTCACCTATCCAAACCTCATAATCATTTAAATCATGCTTAACTAAAGAACAAAAATTCGGGGGCTAATATACAATCCATATTTTCAATACCTTGCAGGGTCTCTAAACCATAGGAAGCCAGTAGGTAGTGAACAATGCATCTATTCAGGCAACAAGATGCGTTCACATATGGAAACTGTTGGGACATGCAAATTAGTTTTAAATTCTAGTTTTGTTTTGAAATTGGAAAGAACATTTTATATTCCAAGTTTCTCAAGAAATTTGATTTCAGTTTCAAGACTTGTACCTATGGGATATTCCTTTAACTTTTCAAATACATCAATTGGTTTGTATCATGAATCTAATCTTGTTGGGAACAGTACAATGATTGATGGTCTTTTCTAAATTAATTTGCAAGAAAATGTTTTTCACAATACAATGCATGTCTATAGTAATGCTGGTATTAAAAGATATGTTATGAATGAACAATCCTCTATGTTTTGGCATCGAAGATTGGGACATATTTCCCTTGAAAGAATTAAAAAACTAGGGAATGATGGAGTACTTAATACTCTAGATTTTACTGATTTTGATGTTTGTGTGGACTGCATAAAGGGAAAGTAGACCAACATGAAAAAGAAAGGTGCTAAGAGGAGTTCAGACATATTAGAGATCATACATACAGACATTTGTAGTCCAGAAATGGACTTGTATGGTCAGAAATACTTCATCTCATTTATAGATGGTTACTCGCAATATATGTATCTCTCTTTGCATAACAAAAACGAAGCATTAGATGCCTTTAAGGTATTTAAAACGAAAGTAGAGAAACAATGTGGTAAGCAAATAAAGATCATGAGATCAGATAGAGGTGGACAATTTTATGGTAGATACACTAAGGGTGGACAAGCACCTAGTCTATTTGCGAAGTTTTTTCAAGAGCATAGGATAATAGCTCAATGCACTATGCCTTGGTCTCCGGACTAAAATGGTGTAGTAGAAAGAAGAAACCAAACATTATTAGACATGGTGCAGAGTATACTTAGCTGCTCTAAACGTCCTAAATCCTTGTGGACTGAAGCTCTTAAAACGGTAGTGTATATATTAAATCGAGCTCCAACCAAGGCTTTTTCTAAAACACCATTTGAGTTATGGAAAGGTTGGAAATCGAGTTTGCGACATATACGCATTTGGGGATGCCCTTTTAAAGCAAGAGTTTATAATCCACAAGAAAAGAAACTGGATCCAAAGACTATAAGTGGTTATTTCATTGGCTATGCTGAAAGGTCCAAAGGGTACAGATTTTATTGTCCATCTCATAGTACTAGGTTTGTGGAATCAAGAAATGCAAAGTTTCTTGAGAATGACTTGATTAGTGGGAGTGATCAATCTCGGGACTTAGTTCTTGAGAAGGATCATTATGAAATACAAACTCCT
>JAOTAX010000008.1:35930928-35946893 GCA_025629825.1 Erythroxylum guanchezii | reverse complement strand
ATTGTAAATTTGGATCCTTGCTTCTTACAACCTATTAAGCAGGTATAAGGATTTAATCAGGCAAATGAATGGGTCATATCAGATTTTTAGTAGAATATAGAAAAGTTGGGCTTACTACGGGTTTTGGTGGCATTAAGCCTACCCATTCCCTAGTGACAACACGGCCCAAAAAGGTGGGTCGTGTCATTTAATTAGGAAGATATTTCTACTAATCAAGGTAGGATTAGTTGTTAATAATCTTAAGAAAGATATTAACACAACTGAGCAATTTCCATGGTTTGATGAAAATTAGGTTAAATTGATGTGTGAATTATTTATATAAGAAGACCTAGGGGATTCACTATCCAATTACCATTATTTGTATTGATTGTTTCTTTGTTTAGTCTTTGATCAATCTAATCAATTATGTTGATTTGTTTTATTTTATTATTTGAATTTGAATTTGATCAATCACCATCACTATAATTTTTTAAGCTAGATAACAAAGAGAGGGTTAGTACTAGTAATTATAGTCCTCATGGGATTAACCTATACTCATCAATGCTAGCTACAACTACTTTGTGCCTTAAGGTAAAACGCTTAATCATTAACATTTTTAGCCATCAAGAGAAAATTCATTCACGTTTTCCAATAGAGACAATCTTTTCCACCAAAGGAAGGAACCCTGCTAATATTTTGGCCATCTTTGCAAATAAAGATGTAGATGCACCTAGATATTCTGTGAAGATAGTTTCCTAAATTTTACGTGAAAATACAATAGAAAAGAGACATACTTGATACCACTTATTAGTCCTTAATTTCTACTAAGAGAGAGGTAAATTAGGTATAAAAGAATTTTAGAAAAGCTTTTTACAACTTAATAAAGATCCTTAATGGATTTCAAAGTGAATGATGAAATTCAATGGCAACTTAAATAAACTCAATCAATCAATCAATCAATAGTAAAGTAAAGAATGTATAAAAAAGAAGTCACTAACCAATTTTATACTAGTTCAAAAAACAAACTTTACTTACGCCTACTCTCCAATTCTATCACGGGATTCCACAAATCTCTCCATTTGACTTGGTAAAGAGGACCTTCTTACAAAAATCTTTATTAGCAAAGAAGAACCCTTGTATAATCTTCTTTAAAGAGTAAAGGGGAACTTTAATTCTTCATGCAGCATCCAAATATAAGAAAACCAATCACACTTGATGTTTACAATCATATTTTTTTTTGGCTTCCTTTAATAAGAAAGGGCTCTCAATCACTTCATAACCATTGAATGAATGCTTGTAAATGTCTGAGTAAGTGAGAGTATTCATCAAAAGGTATTTACTTTCACATTAAAAGGTTAGGTGGCCTTTCAAATAAGCATCTAAATGCTCATATGTATTATTTTAAAGCTAGTGTTTTTATTTTACTTTAATAAGGGTTATATAAATGTTTGAAAGATGAAGCATGTTTTTCATGTATGTTCACTTTATGCATTAGGTTGAATCTTATGGATTAATTTAAAGTTTGAAGGATTATGAAGTAATTGAATTGATTTATGACTTTATGTAAATAGCTAAATGTCTGAAAATTTGATGAATCGAATAATGTAAAGTCTTAATTAATTTAATTGATTTGATAAATTCTTTCTCTATGTTACCACATATTTTTGTTAAGACTAATGAAATTAACTGGCTTAAAGATAGAAAAATGCTTAAATACAGGAGAATTTTCTAAGTGTTAATTAGGTTATATTTTTAGCATGATTTTGAGAGCATTTAACTTGTGTTTGGATGATTTCTATAGGATTTGGTACTTAATATGGTTTATATTATGTTCATAGGTCTTGTTTTAGCTCCTAAATGAAGAAGGAACGAATTTTTGCAATCTAGAGCCATGTCGAATAAGTTTGAGAGTGATTTTAGATTAACTACAGGTTAAATATGGAACTATATTTAAAACTCGAGTTAAACATGAAACAATATTCTACTGTATGTAAGCTATCGTTTCGTTCAGCTTCTTCAATAAATTGTCATATGAAGGAACATAGCATGAATACAAACCTATGATCATGGTCGTGTTCATAAGGTGAATCCTTAGATGTGTGATAGAGGACCTACTAAGCCAACATAGGTGCAATATATGTCGGTGTTGGTGACTAGTTTTACTGGTAATTTTATGTAAATTAGGGTTTGATGTAGTTATGAAGAACATGGGCCTAACATGACCTTATATTAAGTGAAACTCTTCAAAATTCTTAGGTTTTCATGAATCTAAAAGGAGATTTTGGGATTTAAGTCAAAGGGAAACCAGAGATCAGTCACAAGGGGTCGCACTAGAGTGTATTATGACACGAATGAAGCAACTTTGGAGGGAAGTTCAAAATTCCATCAAGATTCAACAAGGAACATCAAGAATTCAATAACCATATGAATGCTTTCTTTTATCTTATTTTCTTTCTTAATTGTTGTTGGTTTATTTTATCTTAATATAAACTAAATTGGGATAAACATCTAGATATGATGAACCCTAGAACCATTATTTTAGATTGATTTCTTGATTTAATAAAAGACATAAGTTTTATTATAAATTTTGTGATTAAACTATTCTATAATAGAGCTTTGATTCAATCTTATATTTCATATATAAAAATTGAGAAACTATATTTAATAATAGATAATGGTATTAATAATAAGAGTTGCAAGGAATCTTAGAGATAGGACCATATAAATCTTTTGGGTTATATTCATATCTATGACATGAATTCATAGATCAAGTTAATACGTTATTAGGGTTTCTAAATAGAAAGAAATTCCAATCAATCAACTTAAGAATAAGGATAATATGTCTTAAGAAAGAATATAGCTGTAACTTTGGAATTCTATTAGTCCAAAAACATGGGGTTCATCATTAAATAAAAAAACAATATAAAGGTTCTAGAGGGATTCTTATTTGGATATTATTTATTTGTTGGTTGCTTTATTCTTATCAATTTCTTTAGTTGGTTACTTTAGATTTACACTTTTATTTTAGTTAATTTTATCTTTAAAATCAATCAATTTGTTTTATTAGATTACATATTACAAAGATAGCTAGTACTAGTCAATATTGTGAGTCTTGTAATAACCTTGTATTAGTTTTAGCATTAGTAAAGTATAGTATTAGTACTGATCAATATCACATATAGGTTTTCAGATAATTTAATTTTTATCACAAAATAATTCTAATGGTTTCTTTCTCTTAAAATCTAACTCACTTATTATTTTATGTTTATTTTGACACTAACAAGTTTCGCTCTATCCCCAGCCCACTTCTCTCTTTTTATTCTTGTAAATTAAATGCACATCACCCAATTTTTTGGTTGCCTTGTTATACTCTATTACATTACAAAAAATTAGAAATTACTGACAAAAAATTACTGACGAAAATAATTTCGTAGTAAATTAGCAATAGAAATCGATTTTTTGTTAGTAACATTATCGTATTTTACAATGAACAAACTATTTGTCGGTAAAGTTGGAGGGAAATTATCCTCGTAATTTTCCCGATGGAATATAGCAACGAAAAAGTGAATACCGTCATAAAAATTGACAGTAATGGATGATGAAAAAATAAGCGTTGGGGATTATTGACGGAAATTTATTCCGTTGGTAAATTTTAAAGTTAAACGTTATCATCGGGTCTTCAGCTTCAATGTTTTTAACGACATTGTTTGGTGTAACACCAAACAATGTCGTTTTCCTTCATATTTAACCTACCTGAAGACCCCCTCTCCCCTACATTTTCATTTTTTGTTGTTTTCCTCTCTCCCATAACCGTGTGTTTGTCATTGATTTCTCTTCTCCTCGTCAGCATTTATATGCCTCTATCTTCGCCGGCCACTGTCCTTGTGTCCTTCGACGGAGGTAAGTCATTATGGATTTGCTCTCTGTGATTTTTTGTATACACAGTGTTGGTATTTTAAGAGAAAACGTTGCACATGTTTAATGAAATTTTGGGGTGTTTTTGGGTTTATTTCGATTGTTTGTGGTGTATTTGACTTTGCAATATTCTGGAAAATGTTGAGGAAGGAAAAAGACATTATTTGCTTAGGTTATTTGGGATGAATTTTTCATGCCTTTAAAGTGTTCGACGAAAGTTCAGAGTGGTCTCTTTAATGGTTTTCTCTTTGTTTTAAATGTCTAAATATCCCTTTAGGTGTCTTTTTAGCTTAGGTAAAATCCTAGACTTTTCTATTGAATGAAGATAGTAGTTTACCAAAAAATTCAAAAACAACTACAAACTTTGTTATATTGAATTTGTTATATAGCAAAATCTATTATTAGATTAACTGTTAACTACTATAATAAATGTTGAAATGCAAATTCTATCCTGTGAATCATGTGCAATGTACAGAAACAATCTTTTCTTGATTTTGTTTTGTTCAAGATACGAAAGAGTTTGTAATTCCTTTGTTTCAAGGAATCACGAAAACTAGTATAGTTTTGAGCCAACAAACATTTATACATGCCTAATTATCCTTTGCAAGATAGGAACTTTATCAAGTTTCAAGCTTTTATAGAAAATTTTCTTACTCCAAAATGTTGAATCAAGTTGATAACAAGCATTGAATATAATGTAAATCGGTTAATTTTAAAACAATATTAAAATGGTATTCTTTTGTTTACTTAATTTAATAAGATTCAAGCTTTACAAGATAGGTTGAGTGGGTCAAAAATGATAACTTTAAAACAAAGTAAATGTGTTGTGTCGCTTGTAAGAATTTTTGCAATAAGATAAATGGATGGAATTAATATAAAAAGTCAATAAATAAAGTCTAATTTAATTAAGTCTTATGTTAAATTTAAATTTAAGTAACCAAAATTTGGATTTTAAAGTCAAATTTATAGTTTAGCTTGAACCCAATATTTTTATTTCAAATTTCGATGAAGTTTAAACTTTTTAGTCTAATTCATAGCGCAACCTTGATTCTACCGAATATTAAACTAAATTTAAATATTAAAACAGAAAAAGGAGAAACATGATTTTTTTAAAGAAGTTTTATGGTTGTAGATTTTGTTTACCAAAAGTAAGAGTTTTACAATTTAAGTTACTATGTCATCTTCTTATGGTAAATATCTCTTAGTTTCTTTCTTTTAAAATATGTTTGAATATAGTGGTTTGTCGAATGGAGATAGCATAAGCACTAAATCTAGGAGTGAATCTAGCTCTGAGTCAAGGTTAGTAAGATGCAGGTCTATAGTTGTAGATTATGCAGGCAATAGCCCCTAGTTTTCCTTTTCCCTTTAGGAAACCAATTCTATCTCTTTCAGCCTTGCCCTAGTAACCCCCTGTCGCACATACCCCTCCCATTTATAATCCACTGCTCTTCACTTCTTGTTTCCAAACATATTCACCTTCAATAACAACAATGTATGTCTTCCCATCACCATCATTTCTGGCACACTACTTCGCAACACATCGACTTTACGCAAAAAAGAGCTTGATGGATTTGAACTTTGAAATTCTTAAATTGATGTTCATGACGTCTTTTTTTTTCTATCTTACATACTTTTGAAGAAGAAGTAGATTTTTATGTCGATTGTAGTCCTTTTTAAACAGTGGTGCATTCCCACTAGTTAACTAATTAGCATCATATGTTTGTGTTTTAGCTTAAATAATAGATTTTCTCTATATTGCATTATATATCAAAACTCAAATTGCCTTATTTTTTGATTTTCTTGCTTTAATATATTAAAAATATAACAAAACCATTGAACAAGTGTATTATATTAAATACGAAATATTCTTTTTTGCAGGCCCTATATTGTGTTGAAGAGCGTCGCTCATCCTTCTTCTTTGTAGTCTATAGTTGTCTGTCCATCTTAGTACATCGTCCAACTAATGTCTACCATATGTGTTGCTTTAATAATATGATTCTGATGAGTTTGGGTTTTGTGTGAATGCAAAGGAGGTCTTGATTTTGTGTTGTTGTTTAGAATATTCTTATAATCATTGATAAATTTTTATATTCTTCTTTAATAGTCTAAGTATTTACTATATGTGGAATGAGTTTGAGATCTTATGGATGATTTGAGGCATAATAAACCCCTAGGACGATATATAGGCTGAACACTTATGATGCAGCTCCCGTGAGGCTTATCGGTGAAAAATTTCACAAGCCTAGGAGTCACAGCGAGAACTTGCTTTCTTGATTCACAAGTATAAATAATGTCACGTACCATAGTATTGAAATCAATTGTAGGTGATTAATTCAAACATAGATACTTCAAATTCAATGTGATTAATTCAAACTTAGTATTAACACAAGAAATTCATAGGTTTAACAGACATGACAGTTCTTTTCATAATAAACCCCTAGGACGATATATAGGCTGGAAACCCGTGATGCCTCTCCCATGAGGCTTATCGGTGAAAAATTTCATGAGTTTATTAGTCATAATGAGAACCTACTTTTTTAATTCACAGGTGTAAACAATGTCACGTACCATAGTATTGAAATCAATTATAGGTGATTAATTCAATTGATTAAAAATACTTCAACTTTAATGTGATTAATTCAAACTTAGTATTAACACAAGAAATTCATAGGTTTAATAGGTATGACATTTTTTGCATAATAAACCCTTAGGACGGTATATAGGCTAGAAACCCATGATGTAGCTCCCGTGAGGCTTATCAGTAAAAAATTCCACGAGGCTAGGAGTCACAGTGAGAACTTGTTTTCTTAATTCACAGGTGTGAACAATGACATGTACCATATTGTTGAAATTAATTGTAGGTGATTAACTCAATTGATTAATACTTAAGGGATGTTGTGTAAAGTTTAAATGTTCTATAAGCTTAGGGGACATGAAGGATACTAATTATAAAATCACTTTTTTAAATTAACAATTTTATAGAAATGAGTAATGTTGATAGATCTTGGATGTATAGAAGATTAACACCTGATGGTTTCATTAATCCTGAATTTGATGAGGGAGTTAAAGCTTTTATTCATTATATATGTTCTCAACCTGCATATATGGATGACCCAAAGATTAGATGTCCATGTAAAAAGTGAAAACATATTTGTTTCCTTTATACTGATGAAGTGAATGGCCATTTGCCAGGAAAAGGGTTTGTTCCAAATTATTTTGGGTGGATACAACATGGGGAGCCATTGATTTGTAGCACCTCAAGGAGTAATGAAGTAAACTCGTTAGTAAATATGGATGACTTTGAAGGGGGGATTGGATTTATAACAAATAATATAAGTGCAACTGAAAATCCTTATATGCAAATAGTTTATGATGTAGCCGGTTATACCTTTTAGGAAAATACAAAAAATCTTGAAGAAGAACCAAACCCACATGCAAAATAATTTTTTGACTTACTACATTCAGCTGACTAAGAATTATGGTCAAATTATGAGATAATGGCTCAATTGTCTTCAATTGCTCGAATATTGAACATAAAGTTTGAACGACATATTTCTGATCATAGTTTTGGTAAAATTCTTGGATGGTATAATGAATCATTACCTCCTGATCATACAATGGTTGATAGTTTTTACAATATGAAGAAATTTATTAGGGGTCTTGGTTTGCTTGTTGAAAAAATTGATTGTTGCAAATTGGGATGTATGTTGTATTAGGGAAATGATGTGGAATTACAAGAGTACAAATTTTGCAGTCAATCTAGGTTCAAGCTTAGAAAGCGTTATATGAAATAGAAATTAGTACCCTTAAAGTGGATGTGTTATTTCCCGCTAACTCTAAGACTTCAAAGACTATATGCTTCTGATGTTATTGCATCTCACATGAGATGACATAATGAACATGAACAGAAAGATGGAATAATGAGTTATCCACCAGATGCACTGGCATGGAAACATTTCAATAACACTCATTATAAGTTTGCAACTAAAAGTTGAAATCTTAGGTTGAGATTGTTGACGGGTGGATTCCAACCTTTTGATCAATTCGACCAACAATATTCATCATGGCCAATTATAATTACTCCTTATCATTTGCCTCCATGGATGTTTATGAATGAGCCATATATGTTC
The DNA here is from genome assembly GCA_025629825.1 of Erythroxylum guanchezii. Classification (NCBI taxonomy): domain Eukaryota; kingdom Viridiplantae; phylum Streptophyta; class Magnoliopsida; order Malpighiales; family Erythroxylaceae; genus Erythroxylum; species Erythroxylum guanchezii. The sequence goes on along the minus strand of JAOTAX010000008.1, from coordinate 35,938,869 downwards.
TTGACAGTGATTATGCCAAGCCCTACAAATCCAAAGCATAAAATTGATGTATTCTTACAACCATTGATATCTGAATTGCAGCATCTTTAGGAATATAGTGTGGAGACATATAATGTGTCTCTGAAACAAAAATTTGTGTTGAGAGCAACTTTAATGTAGACTATTAGTGATTTTCCAGCATATACTATGTTGTCTGGATGGAGCACAGCAAGGAAATTAGCTTATCCTTACTGTGGCAATGATTCTGATGCATTTTATTTGCCAAACGGGAGCAAAACGTGTTGGTTTGACAACTACAAGAAATTTCATCTTTCAGATTATCCATTTAGACGCAATAAAAAAAGTTTATTAAGAATAAGATGGCACAAACACCTCCCCCCAAAGCTGGTGAAGAGATATTGCAAGAGATTTATGAATTAGGGTTACTGAAAGTTACAAAATTTGAAACTAATGAAGTTAATACAAGCATTAGTAAAAACTTTGGTTGGAGAAAATGAAGCATCTTTTGAGATTTGCCATATTGGAAAACTAAATTGATATGTCATATTCTAAATATGATGTATATTGAACAAAACATTTTTGACAATTTGTTCAATACCATAATGAATATTAAAATGAGGACAAAAGACAATGCATAATCAAAAAAGACAATGAAAAACCATTAGCTAATTTGAAACTTTTTTGTAGAAGGAATGAGTTATATAAAGATCTTCGAACCGGTAAATATCCAAAAGCATGTTACACTTTGGACAAAAAATAAAATGAAAATTTTTTTGAATGGTTGAAAAGTCTAAAGTTTCCTGATGGTTATGTTTCAAACTTCGCAAGGTATGTGGACCTGAAGAAGTACAAATTATTTAGGACGAAAAGTCATGGTTGTCGTGTGTTTATGCAAAGGTTAATTCCAATAACATTTCGAGAGTTGCTACCAAATAAGGTTTGGGAAGTTATAACAGAATTAAGTTTGTTTTTCAAAAGCTTAACATCATCTGAAATAATATTGGTTGGAATGGAAAAACTAGAAAGGGAAATTCCAGTAATTTTATGCATATTAGAAGGGATTTTCCCTCCAAGCTTCTTTGACTATATGGAGCATCCACCTGTGCATTTAGTACACGAGGCTAAACTTGTTGGTCCAGTTCAATATTGATGGATGTATTTGTTTAAGAGGTAATTATAGTAAATATTTAAATTGAAGTAATGACATGTTTTAATAAAAAAATTGTAATGACCCTATTTGCTAATGTAAGTATTTGCATCACTTAAAGAAAAATGTCAAAAACAAGGCTAGAGTTGAAGTTTCAATATGTAATGCTTATTTAGTGGAGGAAGCAAGTACATTTTCTTCACATTATTTTAAGTCGTATGTGCACACAAGAGAAAGAAAAGTTCCTCGTAATGACGATGGAGGAGGAACATATGATGCTGATGGTAACTTATCCATTTTCACATATCTTGGACAAACATATGGATATTAAATAAGAAGAATGTTAACATAGGAAGAAGTAGAGGTTGCCCATGGTTATATTTTATTGAACTGTCAAAAGGTTCAACCTTTCATGCAGTCAGTTGAAGTAGATTTTGAAATTGATTATTTGGGTTTTGAAATTTAATGTTATTCACAATTGAAATACATAATAATGTATTTAGATTATACGAGGAATGATTACGCAAGCTAATGTCTGAGAAAACACATGATGATATCAATAAAGAAGTTGGAAGACACTTTCCTCGACGGTTCGAGAAATATGTAAGTTTTGACTTACAATTATTGAAATGATTGAATTATAAGATTAAAGTATTCAAATGACATTATACTATTTAATATGATAATTTCTTTTGTGCAAGCCTTAGAAAATCCAATAGAGAAAAAGTTCATACGTGATCTTGTGAAAGGACCTTTGCCAACTGTTAAATTGTATCCGGTGTATTTTGTTAATGGATACAAATATCATACAGAATATCATGGTCATAACATGGAAATGGTAAATAGTGGAGTTTGCATACTGGGAGCATTGATGGATTATTATGGTAAAACTATTCAGATACTTGAATTGAGTATCCTATATTCCCAATAAATTGGAGTGTGATATTTAACTGTGGCTAGTTTGATCCAACTCCTTATATTGGTACAAGTGCAAATCCGATACAATCTAGTTGAAATTAACCAGTGAAGAAGATTTAGACAATTTGAACCTTTCATGTTGACGATGAAAACGATCCAGGTGTATTGTATCCTTTTTCCCAGCGTACGACAAGATAAGTTAAATTGGTTGGCTATTTGCAATGTTTAACCTAGAGGTGTTGTTGAATCATATGAAAAAGGAGAACAAAGAATTGAAAGTGAAGCGTTTCAGGAAAATGTTAATGAAATAAATGCATCTGTTACATATGACAAGTATGAACCTTTGAATGGTCCAAATAATGAATATGTTGAAATTTCATCTGGAGAGGATGAGGAGGGCGAGAGATCTAAAGAGGAGCCTGCGTTTGATTCTAATTCTTCAGAAAAAGAAGATGATGATGATTTTGATTTACAGTTAAGTGCTGATAGTGATTAATTTATATTTGCAATAGAATATTATATTTAATAAATCAATTATTGAACCAACAATATATTGTTATATATTGAATTGAAATTGTTATATTTATGAAATATTCAATAAAATATGAATTTCAGGTTAAAATATTCCATCAAAGAGAAAACAGGATATGATGTGATCAACGTTTAGACCACGATTTGGAGCTAGTTACTTTCTAGGTGAAGCATCACATTCTACAGCTGCAACAGAATCAGTTGATGTACCTCCAGCTACTACATTTGCAAACGAGGCATCACCTTCTGTACCTGCTGCTACACCATCCACCACCCCTATACCGACAGAGATATCAGGTATAAACGATGTGAATGAAGGGGGCAGTCTCTAGCTTAAAGTTGAGGGAGTTGATGGAAGAACTTACATCACAATTGTGAACAATCTGTAAGTGAAAATATATGAAACACCATATATTTGTAATTAAGTTATAGGTTTAAATTGAAAATTGATATAAATTTGTTTTTATATTAGCTTGATTCCATCTGGACCGTGTTCAAGAAACATGACATTCAAATTCAAGGAGGCGATTGATCTTAAGGGTTATATATGGAAGAACATCTCTCAGGCAACAAATGATTTTTATTATCATGAGTTTGAGATACAAAAAATATATTTTTGTATTTTTAATTAATTTTGATACATTAATTAGATAAATATTGTAGGTTACAAGTACTTATCGTATGTTTTTTTTTCGAATTTTGCTGGGATTTTGAATTTGACATGGTTATTTATAAAGTATGAGAGAGACGAGCTTGTACACGTTATAGGGACTTTGTTGGTGCAATACACAAGATGGGTGTACGACCTCCTTACATTTCTGAAGAAAAATGGAGTCGTTGGTAGCAGTATTGGTCATCACCCGAGACAATGTCCATTTCAGAGTGTAAATCTACAAACAAACGTGGAGGATCAGGATAAGAGAGTCTTTCTGTACAAATTGGAGGATCTATTACCCACCAGGAGCATGTAGAGAGACTTTTAAGTATCTACACTTTGCACTTATATTTTGATTTTTTTACTTTGATGTATTTCAATTTAATTTGATGAGTGAATTTTGGAATGAAAATATATGTATTATGGAGAATGATAATGTTATAAATTCTTTGTGCCATATATGACTGTGTTGTTGAGTTACTCTCTTTGTTCAACAGGGGGTAAATATCATAAAAATAGAGGAAATTCTACCAAAATTTTTGTAAATTGTAGTTCACTTATAACATTTTATTATGATGCAAGGAAAGTCTACGAGCAAGAAGCCTACACCACGTCAGCTCTTTTTGCACACTCACACTAAGAAGCATGACAGTGTGACCTTCATCAATACCAAATGTAGAGAACTAAATGTATGTGAAATTTATGCTTTAATATTAATGCTTAATAATTATCACTTATTAACATAAACATTGCCTTCTGATAGGACTAAATACATGAAAGCATTCAACGATAGTCTCAGCAGTCTGAAAATGTTGATGAGAGTCAAACTTATCTTCATGTAGTGGGTGGTAGGGACTTTCATGGAAAGATCTTTGGCTTAGATTCATTTCTAAACACTTGTTACTCATAATCCTCGACATCTAGTACAACATCATCTAGTAGGCAATCTGCATCTAATGAAGTCTATGAGCTGTGGAGCACAATACAAACACTGGCAACTCAATTACAACAGTCTATGGAGTACATAGCCTAGCTTCTTAATGAGATGGATGAGTTAAAGGGGAAGGGTAGCACCTCATCGCAACATTCAGAGTATCCGCATTCACCAAATGAATAGTGTGGTTACAGTCATTTTGTATAAATTAAATACTTATTGTTGTAGATAATAATTTTTTGTTGTCAATTAAGATAATTTTTACTTTATATCATTAATTAACTTTTTGTTTTAATAAATTAAATGTAGAAACAAATTAAATATTATCAACAGATAACTGTATAAATTATACATCAATCATAAGATTATCAAATAAAATTAAATGTAGGGAAAAAATTAAAAAAATCAGTAAATTTACCAATGGAAAAAAACAGTAAAATGCAATGAATTTATCGACGGACCACCAAAATTTGTCAGTAAAGTTAGTCATGAATTTACCAACGGAAATGGAAATCCATATGTAAGTTTACTACTAGAAACGACTTGTCCGTCAAGAAATTTACCGATCTAAAATATTTTTTTCTGTCGCTAAATTTACTGACAGCACAGAAATTACCATCGCTAAATATAACAACGGAACAAAAACTATCGATCAGTAAATTAGAGATAGAAAATTTATACTTCGTCGCTAATTATTACCTACGTCCGTTTCTCCGACAACTTATTCCGTGGTAAGTTTTGTCGCTAACTTAGCTTACTGACAGAAAAGCTTCATATTCCGTCGGTTAATTCCATCGCTAAACCTCATTTTTCTTGTAGTGTATTGCATAATGATTCTCATAACTTTTAGAAGTCAGGATCTTTATTTTTACTTACACTAATACATGAACTTGATGTAAACAAAGAATTAGAAATAAAGATGAATACATAGTTATTGTCAATCTCAAACAAAGTTTGTTATATTGAGAAATAATGTTTTCTTTGAGGCCCAATTCCATTGGGAGGAACAATATGCCTAAAAGCATTGAAAAGAAAAAAGAAAAAAGACTAATAAACAATTTGTGGCTAATATTCCAATGTTTATGTATTCAACTTACAAATAGAATTAGTTCAAAAAAACACACACAATTCATGTACCTAATTACAGCACCAAGAAAGCAAATTTAGAAACTTATACTTAGGACCAAGAATGATCACAATGAAAAAGAAAGGTCAGAATAGTTACATATAAAAAGAACATATCTAGAATTTATATTTGTCACCTTAAGTGATGGCAAGGACATTCTACGGTAGTAAGAAAATGACAAGAGTGAAACTGAAATTTGAGATTCTTAAGGAGAGGAGTGATTTGGTAAGATAATAGAATTATATTTTTCATTTCAATTTATTCATTTTAAATTTTTTTGAACTTTTTATTTTTAAAATTTTTTTAATATCAACCTAGTATCAGCGTTTAAAATATCAAGCAGTACTAATTGACATAACAAATATTATCCAAAATCTAGTTTCAGTTTGGTACTATCTAGCTTTTACAATTTTCCTGTTAGTATGGAACAGAACTCCAAATATTGGTACCAATACTTGTACTACTCATGGCGTCGACACTTATTTTCACCTGAGCTATACTATAACAATGATAGATGCAGTTGCTTAATGATCTTTAATATAGTTTTTAATCGAATACAGCATGTCATCATAATCATTCATCTTATTTAACAATTCTAATAAGCTATAGTCATATATCATAGTAAGATCCTTCAAACAATCAAAACTAGGTCCTAGGAATTTATACATGACCTTTATCACTTTAGGGTAATTAGATTTTTTAGGAACTCTTAATAACTCCAACATCGAGGTACTCAGTTCCAACTTTCTCCAGTACTTCTACATGGCCTCTAATCTACCTAGTCTTTAGAGTTAAAACCTAATATCTACCCTTGAAAAACTTTATATCTATGATCATCTTAGCCAAGTAATATGAAAAATATTAGGATTGTCCATTTGAACATAAAAGTTTAGTGATTTTATAAGAAACTTAATAACATTCAACATGAATTCATGTCGATTCTAGTTTAAAAATGCATAAAGGAACACGTATTATACTAAAATTTTATAACAAATTGTAGGTAATGTATTATTAAAGAAATGTGATTTTGAGAGAATTGAAGACAATATTAACAAAAACATGGATTGATATACTTGAGTAATGGATAATTGGTTCTATACACAATACTAAAACTATTACAATATCAAACATTATTTTATGTTCAAATTTGGGGTGTGGGATAATTCATTTATTAATGAAAAGCTTAGAAAAAGTAATGAAACCTGTTTAGATGATGACTTTTCAGCCAAAAATCAGCTGATAGAAGGATATTAGCTGTTTGACATAGTCAAACAACTAATATATTTGTTTGGTTATTAGCTAACAGTTGGCTTATTTAACCCAACCAGCTGATTTTTAACATGCTCCATATCACCAGCGTTTTGCCTTTAGTCTTTTGATAATGACAATTGTGCCCTATTACTTTTGACTATTTCACGACGCAAACTTACATATAGGCCACTTGTTTTCCTTTTCTTGATTTTAAAAGGAAATTTTGTAATATTTGAACTATTTGTAACAAATATAAAGACATTTAAAAGGCTCAAAAGAAAACAACACATTATCCAAATTAAAAATTAGTCTTAGTTAATCAAAATAAGGTATTTAAAAACAATAATTCCAGAATAAGATCTTAAAACAGCGTACATTAAAGTTAATTGAATAAAATTTAAAAAATTTCCATTATTAACTATAATGGAATATTTTTATGTAGGAATACCTTAATCAAGAAAAAAAATATGTGAAAGAGCGATGTGAGAGAGCGAGATAGCAGCAACGCCCAATACTTTGAAGATCACCGGACTGTTGAGCCCCCTCCCCCATGGCTTCATCTTCTTCTCCTCTACCTTCTCCTTCTTGTCTTCCTCTAGCCTGATCCTCTCCTTAAAAAACCTCCCTTTCGACCCTTTTTCCAAACCCTACTGATGAGAACTTGGACCTAAATCGCCCTACTATCCAACCGGTACAGACCCCCCCTCGGCTCACACTAGTCGGCTCCACCTGTCCTAGTGCCTCCGTTAACCAATCCTGACCAAGGCCGATAGTCTCTTGGAGCTCTACCCAGGACCTGGAAGTTTGTTGTTGCCAATGGCATGGAGGACGCCTCTACCGTCAAAGATTTGGCTTTTTACCCTCCGGAGCTCAAGGAAGACAAAATTTTCGTCATCCCACTACCTGAACTAGCCCAACAAGGAGCCTAGAAGCTTCGACATGCCGTAATTGGCTTTTTCATGGGTAAGCGTCCTGCCTTCCCAGTAGTTCAGCGATCCTTGTCTAAGGCATGGTCAACCTGTGGATTAACTGAGATCTTAGTGACTAGTCCACACAAGTTTCTATTCAAATTTGACTCTGAAAGTGGAATGAATGAAGTGTTGGAAAAGGGGCCATGGCACATTCAAGGTAAACCCCTGTTCTCAAGAAAATGGAGCCTAAATGAGGGAGAGCAGGAGAATGTGAGATATGCGCCTATCTGGGTTCATTTTCACAATATCCCTAACGAGTACTAGACCACTGAGGGTCTGGGTGGGATTGCCAGTGTAGTAGGATTCCCTCTACTGATGGACTCTCACACATCTAAGATGTCCAGAATCCTATTTGCCAGACTGTGTGTAGAATTGGATCTGGAAAAGAAATGGCCTTCCTCCTTTCAG
>JAOTAX010000008.1:35918917-35929905 GCA_025629825.1 Erythroxylum guanchezii | reverse complement strand
CTAAAAGCTCAATGTATTTGGGCCTCGAGCCTACAGTGATTCAGAGCCTCAGGCTCAACGATTAATGCGCCCATATTAGGACAGTTTAGGCGCTCGGTCACAACACCGTAAAAACTTAGAAAAAGTGTCACATATGCATTTAATATGCATTTGATTGAATCTCTTTGATTGAGTGAAAGGCAAAATGCCTTATACTTATGTGATAACAATCATGTGGTACTTTTGAATGTGAAATTATGAAATACCTGTGATATGCTTGAGTGTTGCATGAATTGAGTAAACCATCGATGATGGTTACCTCACTGAGTTCGTAAACTCACCCAAAATTGCAAAAAAAAATTTCAGGACCGAGAGTAGACTCCTAGCTCTAGAGGGACTTTTCCTGTCGTGTAGATAGTGTTGGCAAGAGAAGTCATGGTTCACAGGTCGGTCAGCTGGGACTTTTGGGATGACCTAGTTAGGACTAATGTATTGTCCTTGTTATATAGCAATTTGTACTAGGTTTTTGGAGTGATGTACAGACAGTGAAAACTGACATATGTGTAAACTTTTGGTTTCTATGAAATGAAATGAGGAAACAAATTATGGTTTCAAAAGTTTCTAATTTTTATACTGATGCTTTATTATGATGCCATGTGAAGTGTTGCAGTAATTGTTCGTAGCTCACCCTTATTGTAGGATATGTACCGGGATGACCTATAGGCATCCTGGTGTATACCCTGCGGTAAGGGGGCGCTACATTACCACTCTCTTATGGTAGGACCCGTGGCATCATCGAGGCATCCTGAAAGATCTCTCAACTCCGAGGATTATTAATAGTTCAGAGCTCCCAATGCATGTCAAAGTTGTAGAAGGTATCACTGACAATACCTAGAACTAGAAAGCTACCACCATTGAGGTCATTTGGAGGCTAGAACCTTTAACCTATCAACCTGATGCTTCCCAACCGGATAAACTAGAATGGATTGCCAGCCCCTCTAAATCTTACACCAACATTTCAGCCTACTCCTTGTTGAGATCCCCCTCTCCTAGAGTCCCTTGGTATAACTTGGTGTGGTCTTATGCTACTCTCCCCAGGCATGCCTTTATATTGTAGTTAGCTTTCCAGAATAAGCTACATACAAGAGACCAACTGTGTTATACTTTTGTCCCAAACTATTGCTCCCTTTGTTTTGCGGACAATGAATCTATTCAACACCTTTCCTTTGAATGTCCTTTTTCCAAATCAGTTTGGCTTCACTGTCTTAGTCATTTTTAGCTAAACATTCCCTCCCTCTTAAACCTACTCTCAATTCCAACTTGGTTCAACCAAACTCTACGGCCCCATAGCTTTGACATACACACCTTTCTTACCTTACTAGATGTAGTTGTTTATAATCTTTGGTCTGAGAGAAACATCAAAACCTTCCAAGATAAAGCCTTAGACATGGGGAGCTTCAATGCTACAATGATCTTCCAAGTAATGGAGCAGCTCTGCTCAAACACTGAGCGTAGGTAAATTGTGATATTTGGTTTTAGCTTCTTTAACATATTTCAAGTCCAGGATGCAGTGGACTTCTCAACCTGGGAAAGCAACTTCAACCACCTTATGAGCATAGTTTGGTTGACACCTCCTAGTACTTGTGAAGAGCATGGTATCTCACCAAGCAACTTTCTCATACTTGGGTACTCAATGAGTAACTGTCAAATGATCCCAGCTTTTGTTAGTATACCTCATCAGCCTGAGCAACTTGAGTGCAGGTAAATTGTCATATGGGAGTTTGAGTCCCTTCTGTGATTAGCTTTTGGGTATCGGGGATTAGGTTTGTTGTTGATTGGGTTGTATCTCCTTTCAGTCCCTATTCTTGGTAGTCTTTTAGCGTGTTGATTATGTAGTTAGGCTCTTCACACAGGAAAGGCTACTTTTGGCTGTGGTTTTTGTTCAGATTCGGGGTCTCCCCGTAACTTGTACTTTATTATTCTTTTATTTTTATCTACTTACTGAATTACCAAAAAAAATACCTTAATCAAGATGAGGGTTTAATGTAGCATAATAATAGGGTAAAATATTTAAGCAGATATAGTATTGATGTTCTTATAAGTTTTTTAAATTCATGTCCTTATAAGTCATATTATACATAAATAGCTAATACTAAATAGCTAATTTTACCAAACATACTGTTTAAATCAGCTGATGTTATCCGCTATTCAAATCAACTGATATAATCAACTATCAGCTAACCGTTGATAGAATCAACTAATAGCTAATGCAATCAGCTGATAACCAAACAGGGCCAAAATGTTTAATACAACATACTTGACATACAATAAGTTTTAATTCTTCTTTCCATGTCTTAAATCATATGCCTAATTTTGATTTTGTTAATTTGGTAAAATTAGGAATTTTGGGTTTATGTAAAATAAAAGGTAATTGTTAAAAAATTGTATTGTGGTCATTTGATAGATCTAAATGGTGTAAATTGCAAGTTAGTAAACACTATGAAGAAGTGGTTTTTTTAAGAAATAAAAATAACTTCATTAAACTAAATTAAATGTACAAGAAGGGGATTACAAACACCTTTATAAGGAAGCTAAAGCATAAAAGCTTGACCACTTTTATCCCAAAATATAGAGTTTAAATATTCAAGATAGACCCACTTTTTAAGACTAGTGGTTTTTGGGAGGTTATATTCTATATGGTCTTATAAGGGTCTCACTATAAGGATTGCTTTTGATATTGAGCATCATTATTTCCCTTAACCAGTTAAAGGCTTCCTTCCTTAACATACTCATCTACTTCTCTTCTCCTCTAAAGAGTCTATTACACCTCTCTTTCCAAAGCATAAATATACAAGCTCAAAAAGCTATAACACAGATGGATTTATCACCCCTAATTATACTATTTTCCCCCATGTCAAGAAGTGAAGGAGATCCAGCTATCCCCACTTATTCTAAGTAGGCATTTTCTTAAGAATAAGACCACACCCCTTTAGAGAATTGGCATTGAAAGAAGATATGGGATGTGCTTTCCCAGATGTGTGAGGTGTCCAATAATAGGAGTCCTCATATCACAATTTAGGAGGAATCAGTATAAGAAAGCTCTTGAGGAACATTTCTCCATTGATTATCATAGATCCAAAAACACACTTTTGAATTCCTTAGATTTTGGTTATGCTCTTCTTACAAAGTCAGGTATTTATTCATAGTTCTAACCTTGGACCAATTGTCATGGTATATTAAGGCCACTCTGCCATTTCCTACCTTACATACTATAGGCGTGGATAAGGAGCTTCTTTCTTTTAATAGTTGATAGCATAAATGAGATATGTCAAGCTTTTCCTAAAGTTCTTAGAAGTTGTTCCCCTTTAGATAATATGTGTGGATCCATTAGACCTACATTGATTCTTCCTGAGTAAGAATTTTCTTAATCCTCTTTCCTAAGGAGATATTGTTAGAAAGATTAATTGGTAGCACTCGTAAGCCTCCTTTCCTTTCTTTATACATACCATTTTCCAACCTATTTCAACTTTATATCTCCTATTGTTAGGCCCATACCATATAAAGGACCAGCTTAATAAGTTAAAAGCCTTGTGTAGATTGATTTTGAAAGAACACTTAGTTGGAGAGTTCTTTTTCGAAAGAATAAATCCAATGAAATTAGGATGTTATCTCTAATATAGTGCCCCTCCCCTCCAAGAAAGCTACTTGTGATGTATTGGTTATAGGACCTAGAGCTTTCTTTATGTGATGTATTGGTAATAGGACCTAGAGCTTTCTTTAATCTTATTACCAACATCTTTGCAACTATCTTATAGATAAGATTACAACATAAAATAGGTTTGTAGTCCCGCAGGAGATAGGATTTTGGGCTACACAAATAAAAGTTCTATTTATAGATTCGAGTAGTTTACCTAATTTGTCAAACCCCAATATTTTGATAGTAACCAAATCTTTAATTTATGGCCAAGCCTTGTGAAAAAAATTTCCATTAAGCTTGTCAGGTCCTGAGGCACTTTTAGCTTACATCTCAAAAACCACTTGCTCAACTTTTTTTCTTCTTCTTCTCAAGGATATATTCATAGTCTCTGAATCATGAAGTTGAAGAATTTCCCTTATCCAAAAACAAATTTTGTGAGCTAGCTCATGGCAGTCCCTTTTTGAATTCTTGAAAAGTCTCTTGTTTCTTTCCCTCTAAATGGAATACAATGAATAAGTTAGAGCTAAGGTAATATCAATATGTTCTCTACCATTCTTTCTGTATAACTTGTCAGCCCATGAAAGAATGCTTTGCCACTGCTGGTATGGGTAAAGTAAACCAAACATATATTGCATTATACTCTTTTTTAAAAAAAAGAAAGAAGAAAATGCATTAATAAATAATGAAAGTTAAATCTTACAAGAGGGTCTAGTAAATGCATTATACTCCATATTACTCTAGTGTAGTGACATTAAAAGTATAATGGATTGGTAAATTCGAGAACCATAATGCAAAGCGTGCATAACTGATCCTCCACACCATACAATCTATATTTAGTTTTGAGTCTCATTCTAGCAGTAAGATAGGTTATAAATGTTGCCTTAGGAACTTAAGCACTTTTCCAAAAAATATTGTACCAGTTAACCTTTAGAAGCTATTGTCTGATAGCTTTCAGACTGGATTGATTAGTGAACTCTCATCCATTATTCGGTAACCAATGTAGGCTATCACTTTTTGAGGCATTGTGGTCATAATTAGGTAAGAAAATTTTGATTCTTTCACAACCCCTAAAGTCAATGAACCACCTATCTTGTTAAATAACCTCCTTAACTTGAGCCTATAAAGGAATTCTAGTTGTGAGTGAAGATATTTAATCCCTAAAAATTAAAGTGATACATTTAACTCAAGAAATGGTTGACTATACATGATCTCCAAAGCTAGACATTCAAATTGGTAGGGCTCTATTTGAAACGAAGGATTATGTGAATAATCTTTTTCCCCTCCTTTTCATTAATCATTCTCCACAAATATATACAATCGAAGTAGGAAACAATTAAGGGGTTACATTAAAAAATATCTAGAAAAATCAGCCTAGAAATCTAGAAGTAAATAAATTTAAATATGGAAATTACTAAAAATCTAAAAATTGATTTTGGATCCCACTAATTTAGGCAATCATAGTCAACTTTCCAATACTCCCCCTCAAGCTAGTAAATGTATATCAAACATTCCCAACTTGCATACATTTAATTCAAAACCAGCCTTAAATAATGCTTTAGTGAGAATATCAGCTTCTTATGATTCATTTGGTACGTAGGACAAACTGATCTTCCCACTTTCAATCTCTGTCTTGATGAAATTTCTATCAATCAGAACATGCTTCATACGATTATGTTGTATAGGTTTATGAACAATTGCAATAGCTGATTTACTATGGCTATATAACTTTCTAGGACGCTCTAATGGGAAATTTAAATCTGATAGTAATCTCTCTAGCCAAATTAACTCATAAATACCTTGTCCAATTCCCCTATATTCTGCTTCAACACTACTTCTAGATACAATAGTTTGTTTCTTACTACACCATGCAACAAGATTTCCCCAAAACTTTGTACAATAGCTTGTAGTGGACTTAGCATCTTCAATTGACCCTGCCCAATCTGCATCTGCAAACCCTTCTATTTCTCATATTTCACTCTTTTTTAACAGAAGACCCTTTCTAGGTGTTCCTTTCAAGTACCTAAGAATCTGATCTACTGCATCTCGGTGTCTCTTGGTGGGAGCATGCATAAATTGACTGACCACTCTAACACTATAGGCAATGTTGGGCTTAGTAAGTGATAGGTAGATCAATTTTCCAACCAAACGTTGATAGCTTTCTTTGTTTGATGGAGGGTCATCTTCAGAAACCTTATGCTTCCAATTCTTTTCTAGTGGTGTGCCTGTAGGTCGACAACCTAATTTTCTTATTTCCTTCAATAGATCTAAGGTGTATTTTCTTTGAGAAATGAAAATGCCTGACTTACTTCTGACTATTTACATTCCAAGGAAATATTGAAGCTTCCTAAGATCTTTAACTTTGGATTTAGATTTCAACAGGTTTTTGAGATTTGCTATTTTTTCACTATCATCACCTGTGATCATCATATCATCAACATATACAATCAAGATGGATTTCTTCCCATCTATAGATTTTTATGTAAATAAAGGATGGTCAACTTGCCCTTGTGTATAACCAAATTGCTTCATGGCAGTGCTAAACTGAGTAAACCAAGCTTTAGGAGACTGTTTTAATCTATAGAGAGATTTTTTTAGTTTACACACAGAACCAATTTTTTCTTTAAAACTAGGTGGCAGCTTCATGTAAACTTCTTCTCCAAGAGTTCCATTTAAGAATGCATTATATGCATTCATTTGGTGTAGTTCCCAGTCTAGATTAGCTGCAATAGATAAGAGAACCTAAATAGAATTCAATTTTGCAACAGGTGCAAAGGTTTCTTCATAATCAAGGCCATAGGTTTGTGTATGCTTGAGTAACCAAACGAGCCTTGTACCTCTCTATTCTCCCATTTGAACCAACTTTTTTAGTAAAGATCCATTTGCATGCCACTAGTTTCTTCCCTTCAGGTATGTCAACTATTTCCCATATGTCATTTTCTTTCAAGGCCTTCATTTCTTCCATCACTGCAACTTTCCATCTTGAATCTCTCAATGCCTCATATATGTTGGTAGGAATTTTCACATTATTGAATTGAAAGACAAATGCCATGTACTTGTTAGATAAGTGGCAATATGACAAATGGTTTGAAACTAGATATTCAGTACAAGATCTTACCCCTTTTATGATGGCAATGGGAACGTCAAGGTCATCAATTATAACAATACTTTGAGGTAAAACTTGTGATATGAGATCCTCTTTTAGTTCAGATGCTTGGTTTTGCTAAGTAACTCGTGGTCTTCTTGAGTACACAAGTAGTTCACCCTGTTTTTGGGTTTGTTGAGGTGGTTCTCCCCCTTGACTTGAGTCACCTGTGGATGTGTGTTGTAAACATGGAGACAAAATTGATGGTGTTGGCAATGAAACAGGTCTAGATATAGAAGGGTCCCAATGGTTTTCTTCACTTAGATTCTTCCCCTGAAGAGAATGTGAATAGAAAGGTTGATTTTCAATAAAGGTCACATCATATGACACATAGATTTTTTTTAAGTATGGATTATAACATTTGTAACCCTTTTGAGTAGGAGAATATCCTAAAAAATACAATTAACAGCTTTTATATCAAGTTTCCTCGTGTAGGAAGAGTATTATGAACAAAAACAGAACAATCGAATACTTTATAAGTGAGAGAATTAAAGAATTTGACATGAGGAAAGTATTTTCTAAGACAACTAATAGGAGTTCGAAAATTTAGAGTTTTAGAAAGAAGCCTATTAATCAGGTAGGAAGCAATTAATACAAAATCACTCCAATAATAGTGTGGAACAAAATTTTCAAACATAATTGATCGAGTAACTTCCAACAAGTGACGGTTTTTTCTCTCAACTATCCCATTTTGTTGAGGTACATAGGTACATGAACTTTGGTGAAAAATTTCATTATCAACGAAATAATTTCCCAAAATATGTGAGAAATACTCTCCTTCATTATCTATGCGAAAAATATGGACATTAGATTGGAAAACATTTTTTATCATCTTATGGAATTGTTGAAAAACAGACCCAACATCAGATTTTTCTTTTAGAAGGTAGACCCAGCAAACCTTTGTGTGGTCATCTATGAAAATAATGAACCATCTTTTTTCGATTAAATCACTAACTCATGATACCCCCCAAATATCACTATGAACAAGGTGAAAAGGTTTTGACATTTTGTAATCATGAACATGATAATTTTTTCTAGGTTGTTTTGCAAGAATGCATGATTCACAAGAAAAAGAGAAAAGATCTTTATTGATGAACAACTTCGGAAACAAATGATTCATATATGAAACACTAGGATAACCTAAACGTTTATGTGATAAAATCACATCAGAATTAGATAAACTAGGCACATAAAGAGATGTAGGTGGTTTTGGTGTAGGAGAACCAGTCAGGTAATAAAGATCATTTTGTTCTTTAGCATTGCCAATCATCTTCCCCGAAGAAAGATCCTGAAAAATATAATGATCACACACAAAGGTTACTGCACAATTTTGATCTTTAGTTAACTTGCCAATAGAAAGAAGATTATATCTTAAAATAGGAACATGAAGCACTTTTTTAAGACAAAGCCACTGCAGACAACATCTCCAATTCCAGCCACTAAGGAAGTACTTCCATCTACTACAAAGACTTGAAAATTTTCAATAAATTTTTTATAACCAGAAAAAACACTGAGTAAACTTGTCATATGATCTGATGCACCAGTGTCAATAATCCATCCATTCAAGATATCCTTCTATGATTAAAAAAAAGATGAGATAATACCTCGATGAATCATGGTTGTCTTGGGTGTTGTGGATGAGGGATCTAGTTTTTTTGTTGACTAAGAAGGGTCCTTAAGATCTCCATTTCACCTCGTGTAAATGCTGCAGGGCCAGTTTTCTTAGTCTTTGCCACAGATTCAGCTACATGGGCAATAAGTTTGCTTCTTGTTTTCCCCTGTGGTTTCCAATCTGGTGGTTTTCCATGGAGATCCCAAAAAGTCTCTTTCGTGTGAAAAGTCTTGTTACAATATTCACACGATGGTTTGCTTTCATTTGCCTTCTGATCTTGGGTATTAGAAGAGCTTGAACAATTTGTGGCAACAGTAGAACCTTGTGCATGTTCTTCGATGGTTGAGATTAGGTTTGTGCTTAGCATCACCATTTTCCTGCTTTCTTCCCGCCTTACTTCTGAGAAGGCTTCTCGGAGTGATGGCAAGGGTTTTGTTCCCAAAATTATCCCATGTACTTCATCTAGATCTTTGTTTAAACCTTAAAGGAAATCAAAGATTCGATCCTTTTCAAGTTCTTGATTATAGAGCACTCCATCATCTACACACTTCCATGGAATTGTATAAAATAAATCCATCTCTTGCCAAAGTTCAATTAATCTATTGTAGTATTCTGTTACATATTTTGTTCTTTGCTTTGTGGTTCGAAGAGTTGATCAAATTTCAAAATATTGAGAAGTATTTCCAAAATCTGAATACATCTCTTGTACTGCAGTCTAGATTTCGTGTGCTGTCTTGTAGTATAGGTAGGTGCGTCCTATTTTAGGCTCCATTGAATTTATTAACCAGGCCATGACAATAGACTTTTCAGCTTCCTATATCTTAAAACTAGCATCATTCTTGGCTAGAGAAGAGAGTTCACCGGTAAGATAACCTTCTTTGCCTTTCCCTTAAGCAACTAACAACATAGATTGGAACCATTCACAAAAATTTGACCCATTCAATTTTTGTTGGGTTATTTGTAGTGAGTGATTTACATCTGATGAAGAAGGAAAGGTTACACCACTGGTATTCCTTGAAATAACACTGGAATATTCTTCAATTGATGGTGGTAGGCTACCTTCAGACATAGTTGTGACAGCAAAGGAAGAAAAAATTTTAGGTGGCTAGGAAAATTTTGGTGGCTGACAGATTTTAGGTGGCTGGAAACCTAGATCTCTAATACCATGAAACAAAAGATTATGTGAATAATCTTTTTCCCCTCCTTTTCATTAATCATTCTCTACAAATATATACAATCAGAGTAGGAAATAATTAAGGGATTACATTAAAAATATCTTTAAAAATCAGCTTAGAAATCTGGAAGTAAATAAATTTAAATATGGAAATCATTAAAAAACTGAAAATTGATTTTGGATCCCGCTAATTTAGGCAATCCTAGTTAACTTTCCAACACTATTAACCTAATATTTTCTTGGAATAAGAGAGAGCTACATCTTCCAACTATTCTTGAGATGATATATGGTTACACCTTGGTCTAATATGCTGTTAGTTTTGTTATAATTTCTCTTTGTCATAACTGAGCTCACCTTGTTTAAACTAAAAGACATTTTCTCTTAGTCTTAGGAGTGAGCAGTGATCATCCAGGGCCTTTGTGAAGTTTTCCAGTGCCACCATTCATCACCCGTATAAGCATTGATAGAGTTCGAACTTTTTTCTAAAATGTCTATTGTTCTGTAAAACTTAGATCTTTGTATTTGAATTAATGGTCTTCTTTAAAAGTTTAATTTCTTCCTAAACAAACTTTAACTTTTTAACTTCGACATTGAAACCCTTTGCCTCCCTCTCCTTACCTCTTCTTATAACCTCAAGGAAACCCTCGTGATTGGCAAAGTAATCATTGAACCTAAAAGGGAACTTTCTTATAACCTTTTAAATATTCTTTGGATTATTATTGGCACATGATCTGATACATCAGGATTTAGGAGGACTGCTTTGGTTTGTGGGCATAGTTTCATCCACTTTTCATCTGCTAATACCTTTTGCCCAAATTCTTCCTAATATTATGAAAGATGCACTTTCATGATGAATTCAAAGATTTTGTTTTGAAAATGATTGTGAATTTATTACTTCTACAAGAAGGTTAGTGGGAGTACAGTTGTCCTCTTCTGTGGGAGTATGTGCAGACATATTTCTCACAGAGAACAATAGTTCTAACTTTCAATTGTTGAATATATAATTGTCTATGAACAATTCTTGTTGGATATGAAAAGGCAACAACTTCATTCTAGGAATTAGATCTATGGAGATAGATTGGACATTGTTGACTTATTCTTAGTCCAAGTGCATAGATAATGTACTAAAGATATTTAGTATTTAAGATATCAGATACTTGTGAAGTATTAAAGATATCCATTATTCTATGTATGAGTTGATATTTGAGCTCAAGATAATAAAGATATAACTTTAGAAGTAAATCCTAATTAAGGTTTATTTACTTAGAACTTTATCATTTAGGGTTGGAAAGGTTCCAATGTAGCAATGGTTGCTAATTAAGCCATAATACATTTTTCGTTTAATGGAAATGATTAATTGGATCAACAAGTTCTTTAGTGAACT
>JAOTAX010000008.1:35906256-35918817 GCA_025629825.1 Erythroxylum guanchezii | reverse complement strand
TCAATATGAGATATTAATTCTTATATGGGCATAATTGGTATTTAATTAGAGTTATTTGTAATTCTAATTAAAGTTTATTTGAAATTAATATTTAATTTCAATTAAATTACTAAAACGTCCAAAGCTTATTATAAATAGACTTGAGCTCTATGTAGCTAGCACTTCAGGCTTAACCCTCTCTATAAAAGTTACAGAGTTCTCTCAACTCATTCTGTGGATACCGTTAGAGGCCAGACACTTGTGCGGCTACGGTGGTTGAGACGAATCGGTTTCAGAAACGGTTCAAGGAATGCATCAAGATAAAGATCAAGCTTCGAAATAAGGTACGAATTAAATTTCTGCTTTATTTTGGTTCGTGTTAATCATTTTATAGAATGAAATAGATCTTGATTTTCGGGAAATCAAAAGTCATGAAAAAGTTTGTGATTATTCCGCTGCGGTTCAGATCAATCCCGACCCAATTTCCCAACATATTCCTTCTGTTTGATTGTTCTTTGGACGATGTATACATATTTCCCTCCAAGCTGAGGTCCCTAACCCCTAGTTTGTCAACACATTCATAGAAATCTCTAGAGAAATTCCTAATGTTTATGTTTCCTTCTACTTCAGACCAATATAGCATGATATCTAAAAGCATTCAAAGGGTCTTGTACATTATGTTTAATCCGGAACAAGTGACTCCATTATTCCTCCCTCTGAAATTTGAAATTGGATCCATAGATAATATAGCCTCCAAAGATCTATCCTGAGTAATGAAAGAAATTCTAACGTGGATATGTTGGTAGCTAGAATGCAAGACCTTAAGATAACCCTTTTGGAATCAAATATGATAATCACCCTTCTATAATGATGATGCGAGTGGTTCACCATTGACCATTTAGTTTGAGCTTCACAAAATTCTCATGGGAAAGCTTAGTTTTTTTTTTTTTTTTTGGGTCAAAAGGAAAGCTTAGCTTCAAGCACTGCCATTGCAACATTATTATTTTCTGACAAGAACTCTACTAATGCTTATTTTTTATAGGGACTATTCAGTCCCCTAATGTTCGAGGCAACTATGTTCATTAAGAGGAGAATTTTTTTTTGAAGAGCTCCCTTTCTTCTTACTCCTACCAGATTTTCTCTTGGATACTACCTAGAATCTGCCTTCCTCCTCTTCAACTTTAGTCGGGATATTATTGTTTCGTATCCCAATATTCATATCCTCTATCATCTAACCAGAAGTTATCATATCCTCCTATTCATATTGTTCATTTTGTAACTCCTGAATCTATATAGGAGTTGTTATGGTAGTAGAGGTGTTCTCCTGAGCTATCAAAGTGGGAGCTTGATGTTGACTTTCTCTAGATTCCTCTTGACCGGTAACTTCATGTCTATCTGGAGCTTTACCAACTGACCGGTTCTTCTCCTCACCCAATTTAACCAATTCTTCGTAATCTCCCCTCACAAATCTTCTACCTGATTTCTTCCATATCTTATTATTTTATCCAATATTGGATCTCCATTGATACAAGACTCGGATTCTGTCATCTACTAATTTTTCTTCCTCACTTAGTCTTAAAATTGGCATTGTATGCGGAAGCTCTTTACCATTTTCAATCTTCACGCATAACCTGGCATAACATGTCCTTCTTCTATGGGCCGCCATCTCGTCCATGCACACTGGAACATCCACTTAGCTTGCTAACGCACTAAGCCTTCTCATCAACCAATACTCAAGTTGTAGCCCATACAAGTCGATCCACAAAGGAATCTGGTCATATGTGATATTCTCCATCTTCAGTACAGGTTTTCATGGTTGCAAAAATAGAGCTCGACTCCAAATGTGCCAAGGGCCAGCCTCCGTAATCTCATTCGCATTCACTCGGCCAGCAAATTTAAATAGCATTAAGTTATCCCCTAAAAGCAAGACTTCAACCAGGCCTTTATTCCTCTAATATTTCATGGCCCAATCTTTTACCTGCAAAAATGCCAGTCCCCTCTCATAGAAGAAGTATACTAGAGTCGAATTCCATACCTTAGCACCCTCCTTTAGAATCTGGATGTCAGGGGAGTGTAAAATAGAGCTTCATTACGTTTCTTCTCCCACCAGTTGCTTTCAGCTGAGAGAAGTGATGATGGATAGGCGGCTTCTTTTCATAGGAGGCGAGGGGCTCAGGGATGGGAGCTGATATAGCAGGCAAGGGTGAAAAGGATAAAGAATCCTTAACATTTACGAAGTTTGTCGACATTACCAGGAAAGAGTCGGGGAAAAGCTAGAAGAGTAAGACGGTAACTTTTGCTTAAAAGTTGGTTACTGAGAAAGTAAAAGAAGAAGGGTGGGAAAAAAAAAAATGGGGGGAGGTGGTGGGGAAAAGACTGAAAAGCCTTCCACAACGCCACAGGAGAAGGATGAAATAGTGT
This sequence comes from Erythroxylum guanchezii, assembly GCA_025629825.1. Classification (NCBI taxonomy): domain Eukaryota; kingdom Viridiplantae; phylum Streptophyta; class Magnoliopsida; order Malpighiales; family Erythroxylaceae; genus Erythroxylum; species Erythroxylum guanchezii. Next base: position 35,916,417 of record JAOTAX010000008.1, on the reverse strand, counting down.
GGAAACCAGGAATAGAAAAGCATCAAATGAGAAAAAGACAGTAAGTGGAGGGCACAAAAAGTCCAAGGAAAGGAAGAAAACAAGTAAAGGCAAGATTTACTCATTTAGAAGCATTTATCTTGGTCTTGGTCTCAAAGCAATCAAGATACTTCCTTTTCTTTTCCCTTGTTAAAACTTTTTTGGGGTTTTTTTTAATAAAAAGACAATGTTACGGTTAAGGAAATTGTCTTATGATTTTGTTAATATATTATTTGAATAAATGAAAAGTAAACGCCTTTCATATCTCAAACTGCTTTGAAGTTTGATTTCATTCCTAATTGGTGCAGAAAGGAACTAAGGTAAGGTAATACAAGTTGAAGAAAGGAAAAAGAGAGGCGGAAAAGGGTCTTTTGCAGTTTGACACATATTTTAATTTTGGGTTTGTCTTTGCTCTTTTACCTTTTCTTTCTTTTCTTTTTGTTCCCGTTTGTTATTTCTGAGAGTTAAAGATAGAAGCGAGGCAAGTTGCTTTACAAGAGGCTGAGATGAGTTGCCTCACATCCTGGGAATTTAAGTAATTATGTGGTAATGGTCATCCTTGGGGGGATTTTCCTGTGATTCTTAGGACTTTGGCTTTCTGGGTCCTTTCTCATGATCCCTTTTTTCCCTTTCGCTTTCTCTTTCTTTTCTTGTGTTTAAAGATAAAAGTTTGCATTTGTGGCCATTCATTTTCTCTCTTTCTCGGTAACTTTTGTGAATTAAAGGCTCTTTCCTGCTTTTTGATCTTTTTGTATGTCTCTGTAGTTGTTGGAGGTGGATGGTGAAGATTCCATTGGAGGAGTTGATAAGGCCTAAACAGGTTTTAAGACAATCCGTAAAGTGTTGAACTTTTCTTCAAATGGAAGTTCGGTGTTCATTATTGTTTAACAGATCTTAATTCACATTTCATTTTCACCTCCTTTTTAGCTCACCCTCATCCTAGATTCGCTTCCTGATTTCGTTATATCGAGATCTCTGCTCGCTTTTGAGGCATGGAAAATGGGCTTCTGCTAGAACTTGACCTTCACAGTCCAAAAAGATTGGTGACGAGAGGAGTTGATTATTTTAGTTGAATAATGACAGGCTGGCTGATTTTGAAGTCGTGGAAAGGTAACTTTTTGCACTGCCCAAATAAGGATTCTGATGGAGGAGATGTGTCCCTCGGTTGCAGTGCCATTTAGAGTCGGTAATACACTCTGCGAAAGCTTAACCATAGATTCTCGTTATAATTTCAAAAGACCTAGGTTAATGTCAGAAATGGCTGGCGCATTATCCAGTTCTGTAACTAACATTTCTAGTTCAGGGGATGAGAATAATCTTCCTGGTGCTTTGGATAACCAAGTTAATGATATAGCATTGTCAGCTGTCAGAGAGGACCAAGAAGCGGAAGCCCCTTATTTGGACATGATATCTGAAAGTAAAAGCAATTGCGTTGTTAAGGATGAAGCTTTAGCCCGGGAAAGCGAGGAAGATGATTCCCTGTCCATGCAGGGTGATCTGGTTCTTGACAGATCTTGTTCTCTGTCAATAGCTAGCGAGACCAGTAGCTTATGTGGAGAGGATTTCTTGGGTTTTGAGTCAGCTTCTGAGGTAGGGACACCGAGTTCATTGGACACTGATAGAAACATATGTGGTCTTGATATAATTGCTAAAGCTGCACATTTGGGGGCGTCAATTGTTAAGGCAGAAGTTGTAGGAAATCCTCTTTCTTTGGAAGTGAGCCTGAAGGAAGAGAGTGGAGATGGCTCTGACTCTAAGCCACCTGCAGTGGTTTTTGAATTGTCTGTGGATAAAAAGGTTGGTGGAAATGTTGCACGCAGCGTTTTTGAGGTGGAATATGTGCCTCTTTGGGGATTTACTTCTTTAAGTGGGAGAAGGCCTGAGATGGAAGATGCGGTTGCAACTATACCTCGGTTATTGAAAATTCCAATCAAATTGCTAATTGGTGATCGGGTTCAAGACGGTATGAATAAGTGCTTAACTCACCAGACAGCACATTTCTTTGGTGTGTATGATGGTCATGGAGGATCACAGGTGTCTTTCCTTTTAAGCCCATTTATACTGCTAATGTTTCAATCATTTCCAGTATTGTGCAGTTCGTCTATCCACAAGTTTAACATATTGCTTGGTGATTCGTTTTCGTTGTCCAGGTGGCAAATTACTGCAGTGAGCGTATCCATTCTGTTTTGGCAGAGGAGATAGAATGTCTTAGTAATGGCGTAATTGATGGAAAGGATGGTTGCCAAGAGCTTTGGAAAAAGGCATTCACCAATTGTTTTCTCAAGGTGGATGCTGAAGTTGGAGGAAAACCCAACACTGAACCACTTGCACCAGAAACTGTTGGTTCCACTGCTGTTGTTGCCATTATTTGTTCGTCGCACATTATAGTAGCAAACTGTGGAGACTCAAGGGCAGTTCTATGTCGTGGGAAAGATCCTGTGGCCTTGTCTGTGGATCATAAGGTAAGAAACTCTTGAGCAACACCTATATGCTTTCTAGGTTCTTAATTATTTACTCACAAAGGCTTGATTGTATTACTCTCATTCCGTTGTCTCAGCCAAACAGAGAAGATGAATATGCAAGAATAGAAGCTGCTGGAGGAAAAGTTATACAGTGGAATGGACATCGTGTCTTTGGTGTTCTTGCCATGTCAAGGTCAATTGGTGTGTACTTTCCTAATTTCTGGTTATCAAATTACAGTTAATCATAGTGATCTGCTTCAGCAATGTCACTAACCAGGCTCATTTTTCTAATAACAACATGTTCTTATTTGCTTTTCTCATACCAAAACTCCAATGAGCGAAAGATAATTTTCATTTGCATATCAGGTTAGGACAGGTTGCAGACTGGATCCAACTTGAAACTTTATCAGCTGTACTTAGGGACAAAGTGGGTAATCTTTGTCGAGTGACCATTTCATCATAGGTCTCTTTCCCTATTTAAGTCTTGCCTAGTAACTTGTGCAGTACATCAGGAAGAAAATTATTCTGTTATCCATTTGATGTCCATAAGATGAATGGATCTTTCTTGTTGGAAGAAATTTTAGAGTACTGTTGGGAAGTACCTTTGTACTTCGATAATCAATACCTTTTCCAGTCAATACTTCTACTCTACCAAAGGGCATAAAATTTCTTTTACCGTCGGATCTATTTTCAGGCGGTGTTTGATGCCTTTAGATATTTTTCATACAATTTGGATAGACTCTAATTAGGTTCTTTTTACCTTCTTTAGCCACTTAGTGCTTGGATAATGGGGAAATAAAAGCAAATTCAAGTTAAGTAAATGTTAACTGGTGCATATAATATTGTATTGTGATGTCAGACCACCTTTTGAGGTTTCAAGAAGATTTCCCAAATCTTGTCCAGCTAAATCATTGCCTCTTCCATAAAGGTTCTATTTGCATGCATGGTGTAGGAGATGATATTTTTAGGGATTAGTATATGATAATTGACGTAAGTCCTAAAGCTTAATGTTATAATTCATGCATGTATGTACACACAATTTTGGTTCATTACGAAACAAAGGGCTGTATTTGGATTTGAATGCAGGTGTAGGAAGATGGTTTCAACCCTGTCGTCATGTGAACCACATGTTCCAATGCTAAAACTATAGATTAACCATCAAGTAGTAAAACTTTTACAGTTCAAAGAATGAGCATAGAACACATAAATCTGAGATTGACTGCCTTATGTACGCTTGCCACATCGGACCAATGGTATTGCATAACTTAGATTCTTTTGTGAACTTTTACTTGCTTTTTTTATATAGAAGTTTGTTAACATAATATTAAATCCCAAATATAGAGTTTCTTGGAAAGCAAAACTCGTCAATGACAAGGTGATACGTCAAACCTGCTCTTGTTTTCATCATGGTTGCAATTTAAAGGACCTCTGAATATATGGCACTATGGTAACATTCTTTCTATAAACATTATGCACATGGTTACTACGGTAGCATTTTCAGCAATTACAAGTACTTGCATACATTAACGCCTCTTCTGGGTTGTGGGAAATATGTGCTTACACGTGCAAAACCGGTTTCATTTGTGAGATAATATCTATGTCCTTTCAGAATTTTACTCCATCTATCCAATCAGTTGTACTATTCTGGTCTTGGACGTAAAATATTTGTGAGTTCCCATGTGGTTGAAGAGTTAAACATCAAACAATTTGCATTGCAGGAGATAGATACTTGAAACCGTGGATTATTCCTGATCCTGAAGTGGTGTTCATTCCTCGGGAGAAAGAAGATGAATGCCTTATTCTGGCTAGTGATGGCTTATGGGATGTCATGCCAAATGAAGAGGCATGTGAACTGGCTCGGAAACGCATACTTGTTTGGCACAAAAAGAATGGTGTCACTCTTCCCTCATCAAGAGGTGAGGGAATTGATCCTGCAGCTCAAGCAGCGGCTGAATTCCTATCCAACCGTGCCCTGCAAAAAGGAAACAAGGACAACATCACTGTAATTGTGGTGGATCTAAAATCTCAGAGGAAGTTCAAGAGCAAAACATGACAGTTCCCTTCTGTTTTTTTCACCAGGACCAGTAGTATAGAACATATATTGGTTAAGAACTCTTGGTGGCCTTGAATAGTGTCATTTACGACGCCATGTTGTGGCATGTGTAATTTTAGTTATAGGGACTAGGAAAACATGGGAATCCAATCCCATGCTTGTTGACTTCTTGTATTCTATATGCCTCCGAGTTCAAAGGCCCAGTGAGGTACTTACAATTAATTATTTAACCGCTTGATGGAATTCCAAGCGCTCCGGAGCCCAACCATAATACAAGGATAAACTAGTTCTTATCAAGGACTACAGTGCAGACTGTTCTTACTCCAACATCCACCTATTCTTCATTCCTTCTTAAAGTTGATCAAGTAATAGTGTGCCTATACAACCGAATGCTTTGTGGTGATGCATCTTCACCTAGAATTGCACTTGGAAAAATAAGTATGCTTCTTGATTTTACCTCAAAACATGCTATACTTTAAAAGGTTAAGTTGCATTGCGGTACAAATTGACACAGCTTATGGGGCCAATGAATTAAGGCCAAGACTTAAAAACAACTTGAATTTTAAGAATCAATTCATGGATTGGATTTAATTTTAAAAATTAAGTCAAAAAATTTTATGGGTTTGGTTTAGGTTTAAAAGAAAATTCCGTCTAAATTTATATTTATAAATATTATTAAGTCAACTCACAATTATCATATAATAATTTTTCATTAATATGATTATCGAAAAAGAGAATGGAATATACAAAATTATTTAAGTATTTACTATATTTAATTGTTTGTTTTAATAGAAGTTGAAATTATGATATTAAAGAACTCTAACTTAATTAATGCTTAAATAAATATTTTATTATTTAAATCTTATTTTTATATTTATTTATTTATTTTAATTTTTTAACATGAATTTTTAAGAAATTATATTTTTTACATCAAATTTATGATTATATCATAATTATAAATTTAAATAATAATTATTTTTAAATATAGATTTATAAATTGAGTTCAAATTTTTTAAAAAAATTATAATGGAATAGACTTGGGTTTGAAAATTAGGTTTATTTTATGAATTGGGTTGGATATGGACTTAAGAATTATAATATCTTTGTGAGTAAAACTTTAATTAAATTTGATTCACTTCAACACACTTATAGGTTTAATCATGCTTAAAGAATATTATTATTTTTTAATATAGGCATCTCAATCTCCACAAGAAACATTACAATGCACCATTAGAAATCAAAAGAATGAGCATTGCCATCCTACCATAAGATTGTGAATGTCCTTTTAGAAAGTCAAATAATATATAAAAATCAGGAATGTTAAATAAGACCAACAAAAAAGGCTTTGTTTGTTATTGAGACCTCACTTCTCTTTTAAGATAAGTGTATGTTACAGGTTAAGGTTAAGTATTTAGGGGTTCAAGCCCTTAATTTTAATAGATTAGTTATATTTTATTAGAAAGTAAATAAATAAATTAGAAATCCCCAATATAAGTAAGATACATAGTTTATAAACCTTCAAAATCTTTAACCAATAATTAGTATAGCCTACAAACACAATCTAGGCCAATTCATTAACTCTAGAAACTAGCTAATTTTTGTTGTTGTTGTCTTTGATATTGAGCTTTTCCTGTTCCCCACTCCATTAACTAACTCTCTAGGATGTTATCAGCATCTTGTTGCAGTTCCTAGCCATTACACTCATCATTATCAACTCCGTTATCTAGTGTACTATCTCAATTTTAACATATTCCATTGTCTTTGAAGTGTGATTGCTTTTAGTTGCTCCCTCGATGTTATGGCGAAACTACTAGGGAAACTTCCTCCTCTTTGTGTAGAATACGCTTTTGACAATTGGCTCATTTGTATCTCTAGATTGTGGATGGAAGAGGCATGATTCTTTGTTACTTGTTTGAATTTGCCTTCCAAACTCTTTTGTGCATCATCTAGGCTTCCAAGCTTATCTAAGATCTTATCTAATATGGAGTCCATCATGTTCAGTTCATCTTGTTGAAAAACAGGTGGTCCTTGAGGTCTGAATTGGCCTCCTGCATTATTAGACCATGAAAAGTTGGGGTGATTTTTCCACCCAAGGTTGTATGTGTTAGAGTAGGGGTTGATTCCCCCTCCTCAACTATATTGTGCTCCCATGTAGTTTATTTGTTCTACTCCATCACCCTTCATTAGGAAACAATCAATGGTGTCATGGTCCATTTATCCATATAGCTCACATTTTTGTTGATTGGCCTTAACAGAAGTGAAAGATGATGCTTTCATGTTGTTAAGTTGTTGAGTCAAGCTGTTAATTTTGGCTTGCATTTCTGTCATTTGATCAATAGCTATAGCTCCCGGTTGTTCACGAATGGTTATAGGTTGTCTACTTCTTTCATTCGTCCATAAACAACTGTTACTGGCCATTTCTTCTAGATCTGCTTCATCCACAGTCTTTCTCATTAGCGATCCTCTTGAGGCTGTATTAATTGTGCCTCTCGTGGGTGGGTTTACTCCATTATAGAACTTTGGCAAAAATATTTCCTTGGGTAGGTTATGATGAGTGCATTTCCTTTGCAAGTCTTTATATCTTTCCCACGCTTCGTTAATCAACTCCCCATCACTTTGTTGAAAGTTAGCGATCTCCTTAATGATCTTTGAAGTCTTGGTGAGGGGGAAGTATTTATCTAAAAAGGCACGTACTAATTCGTCTTATGTGGTGACGTTGGATGGGTTGAGGGAGTGGTACTAAGCCTTCACTCTATCCTTTAAAGTAAAAGGGAAGAGTCTCATTCTCACTGCATCTTCCGACATCTGATCATATCGAAAGGTATCTCATATTTCAAGGAATTTCATGATATGTGCATTGAGGTCTTAATTTGTCAATCCATGAAATTGCAAATTTGTTTGTAGCATGTTTAGAAGGGCTGGTTTAATTTCAAATGAGATAGTTTGAACTGGTGGCCTAGCCACACCTTGACTTGCTGCATTGAAAGCCTCCCTCATAACATCCATGAGAGTTCTCAGCTGATACCCTTGGTTCGCTCCTTGATCGAACTCTTGGTTATATTCATCCACCATTGGTTCCTCAACTGCTTCTTCTTAGCGTTTAGCTCTTCGGATAGCTCGTTCCAACCGAGTGATGTCAAATGTCAAATCTTCAATTATCTGATTTGTACTTCTTGTGGCTCTTGTGTTCATGCAAGTGCACGAACACAAGAGGGGTAAAAGCCTTAAACTAAAATAACTAAAAACGCCTTAGACTAAGAAGACCTAAACTAATACTATGTGCTCCTTGGCAACAACGCCAAAAACGTGATCATGTTAATCGAGCTTTACAATTATGGCCCTCAAATATTGCAAGTGCATAGGTCATGAATTGTAGTAATTGAAAGGTTGATCCTACGAGGAGGGTGAACTAATCTAATTCTAGGGTGTCTAAGGCTCAGAGAAATAATAAGGTGAAATTAAAAATGAAACAAGAATATAAACATGGAATTCAACTCAAGAAATTAACAAAAAATAAGAATTGAAATTGAGCAACACAAAAGGTCACCGTAGAAATTAGTCAAGAGAAATTATCAAGTTATGAGAGAGGGGATTCGACCTATCATTAATGCTAACCTAGCCAATTATATGTTATCAGGGTGTCAGTTCTAGACTATCGTAAGGGGAATTACTGTTTCTCGAGTTATAATCCCACGTCCTAAATTATTAACCCTAATTAAATTATGGAATTTACAATCTCTCAATTAACAAAAGAGTCATAATTAAAATTAGATCGGAAGTTCTCTACTAAACTAACAATTCTCACACGGGATCTTTCTTCGTATAAAAACCAATATGATTAACTACGTGGTCTATTGGATCGCCTAACTATCATTAACCCAATCCAATCATTTTTATACGGCTCACTCTCTTGGTTTGTTACCAAAATATGCAAAAATTGAAGTTAATCACAACGCCCAATCAATAAAACACAAAATCGACTATATTAACATTAAATCAAAGTGAAATCTCGAAAAAAGAGTTAGAATATCATCAACAATCCAAAACCCATCATCATACAATCCATTTCAATCTTATACATTAAACGAAAAAATGAAATGGAAAGGAAATAGAACATGGATCGGACAATCCAGGAAGGAAACATAGTCGAGACACCACCTAATCTGGGAAGCAGCACCATCGAGACTCGCTTCTTCTTCTTCTCTCTCTCTCTCTCTTCTTTTCTCTCTCTATTGAACCTTCCAAAAGTGGCAGAATGTAGAAGATCCCTTAGGGTTACATCCTTAATAATATTTCCAATTAGGGCAACCCTAAGGTCTTTTTCAGGTTCGAAAGGTCCAAAATATCCTTCGAAAACTCAAGTTAGGACTGTTATCAGTGTTTCTATCATGCAGGCCATGATTGTGGTTTATAGTTTTTGCTTCTGTCACGATTGTCACCCGTAACAACCCAATCGTGGCTCCCTACACCAGGTTCTGTCACAATCGTGGCATATTCCCCACGATAATGACTCCTTGCTCTTATTTCTGTCACGGTTGTGGCCTTGGGTTATGTTAGAGTAGTGCCCTAAAGGTAACTGTCTTTAGCGTGTTTTGTACAAAGTTGTGTACAGACTTTATTTTCAATAATAAAGAAAGGCATATTTCATTAATTTAGTGTTCATTATTTATGAATTGATATTGATCTATAAGCAAATTATTGAAGTCCATGATATATGACATAGCATGAAGGAAATCATGATGTGTAACATCCCACCCCCGACGGGAAGGGTAAAATCGTAATTTGGCAAAGGTCGAGAGTGATTAGGACTAATTGGAAAATGTCATGCATACTGGTATGTACAAACAGTGAATTTGTGCACATGAAATAACTGTACATGCATACATGACATTCCCGGCTTTTGTGCCTAAGGCAATTTTATTGTGATTAATGTGGTTATTGGGTTTGAAAAATTATTCTGAGTGCGCCATTGTGTGTTTTACATTTTAAGGGATTTTTAGGAATTTTTCTAGAATTTTCCGGAGAAAATTCCCGGACCGGAAAAAAATCTCCAAGTGACGAACCGGTTATTTTTCGGCAGCAAAAATTGCTATCCAATGGCACTATCATATTGGGTATATTATTTTGGGATTGAAATTAGGGCCATTGGACTAGAAATTGAATTGGAAGTAGAAAGAACCTATAAGAAAAAGACAAGTGGCAAGTGACACATGTCACTTGCCTACTTAGTCTTAGATTTTAAGGTATTAAAATAACCTAAGTAGTTCTTGTAGTCCACGACTCTTCTCCTTGAACTATTTAAAGAAATCACTTTGAAAGCTAATCTTCTCTCTTCATCCGTAGCTTCCTCCCTCTTCACTTTCTCCATCGATTTTCCTCTCTTTTAAGTTATACTTCCTCCAAACTCAAGAACCCTCCTTCATGCATGAATCAAGCTACTTTCTTTCATGCTTATAACCATGTATGATGTTAGAAGAGAGTGGAGAAGTTGAGTTAGAGTTTATTGAAGAGATTGAAGGGGTTGGAAAAGCTTGAATTGGTAAGTGTTTATATTAAGCTTTAATTATGCTTTGATTATGTAGTTACTAAATTATGATTGTTAGATGCATTTAATGGGAATTGTGGTGT
>JAOTAX010000008.1:35868318-35906156 GCA_025629825.1 Erythroxylum guanchezii | reverse complement strand
TTGACATGTGTAAGTTTTTATAGGAAATGAAAAGTAATTTTGATTGAGGATGAATTTTCCAAATGGGAAATTGAGTTGCTTTGTATGAGATTGATTAAAGAATGAAAAAAAGAATTACACCGTTTTGTTTTAGTTTAAACCGAATGTGTCGCATGGTTTCCAAAGCGATGTTTTTTTAAGGTACTCGTTTCGGATGTCGAAATTTTATGAATCCGTTCCTTAGATTCCGCTTTTTATTTTGTTTCCGTTTTTTGATTATGATTTGTGTTTCGCATTTGTTTTGGCCCACTTTCGGGTTTAGGATTCGTTCTTTTGTTTCGCTTTTCATTTCCGTTTTCTGTTTTTCCGATTGGGGTCCGGTTCTAAAATCAGGTCCCAGCACTGCGTTTTATAAAGTATGCTCTATTTATGATATACTAGAGTAATTTAAGTGTTTAAATGTATTATTGAGGTTATAACAGATATCACAGATAGAACAGAGATGATTCTAGACTCGACTGAAAATTTCTCGAAAAATTTCTGAAAACTCTGAAAAGCCATGGAATGAGTCTGAACGAACTTTAAAAGCCTCGAAATGTACTTAGAGGATTTAAGTGATACTTTTCAATGAAATCTAGATGATTTCTGGATAAATAATAAATCTGTGTGAATAGTATTTTTGGATAATTAGTGAATCCACTTGACTATTGATTTTGGGGACCCAACTGAAAATTTGAAATATACCCGAAATAGGTATTAGAGTTTAATGATACTAAAATGGTTCGACAATAAGTTCGATTAGATGAATTTCGGAAGTTTCAAAAATTTGAGGTTAAAATGCCCTTTTTGGAAAATAATGGGTATTAAGGATTTTAAACCCATTTGAAAATTTTTTTTAAAGCATCCAATCAATCAGTGTTGACCCTAATTTGAGTATTTTATAGTCAATTTGATGATAAGATGGTTGTGGAATATTTTTGAAATTTAATTCAGTTAAATGGTGAATTAAATGCATTAAGGGGCAATTTGGTCTTTTTGTATTCATTAGAGGGCGATTTGGTATTTTTACAAGTTAGTGGAATGATGAGTCATTAGAAGAGAATCAATTAAATGGTGACAAGTGGAATGGGTAAAAGTGTAAATATGAGACATTTTGGTAAAGTTGTAATTATAAAATGTTATTAAGGATAAAATTATAATGGAAATAGGGGCGAAAATTGTAATTCAACAAAGCAGTCATCTTCTTAAAACATTGGTGGCTGGCCATAGATGAGAGAATCGTAGAGAAAGAGTGAAAAAGAGAAAAGAAAAGAGAAAGGAGAAGAGAGAGAGCTACGGTTAAGAAAAAGTGAAGTGATCCAAACTAATTTTCATGCTCTTTTACCTCCAATAAAGTTCCATGGTCATTTAAGTGAAGAAGAAGAAGAAAATGGGTTGGTGAGCTTACTAATCTTGTTGAAAAATCTTATTTGTTAGGTTATACGTTAGATTTGGTTTTAATGGTGTGATTTACACCAATTTGATGTAATATCAAGTTTTTATTGCATTGGAAGCAACTGGGGAAAAAAATCACGAGAATCAAGTTTATGAAACCTTGGTCAAACTTCGTCGAAGGTTAGATATGTTGCCTAAAGTATCTTATGTTGTTATTTTATGATTTACGAGTAATGAATGGCATTAGGAAGTTAGTTTAATAATGAAAGAATGAAAGAAAAACTATGGAAATGATTAGATGAGTTTTCGACCAAGGTAAGGGTTTTTAATGTGTTATTTTTGGTTTAGATAAATTTGCATGATTTGAATGAGAAAATCATGATCATATAAATTTAGAGGTATAGTTAAGAATAAAATATAAGATATGTTTTGACAAAAGTTGTAACCTAGCAGATCTAAGAGTTATATAAGATGTAATTGATAAAGTTGTAATAAACCTAATTTAAGTTTAGTTGGTTTAGTAAGTAAACTTAAGATCAACTAAATATAAATTAGATCCTAGCCCACTTGAGATATTAGAGTAATCTTTTTGAAATATTAGTAAGGTTATTATTTCGAATAAAATAGTGGAAATAACCATATCATATAACTTATTACTTGTTTATATTTACATTTTTGTCATAAGTAGAAATTACCTTTGTTTGGAATAATTGTTACTAGGTATTAGTGAATCGAATTTCTTAGATATAGGTTAGGTTTGGGAAGAGCTCTCAAAGTTAGAAAGGAAAGTTATATGTCAATTATACAATATTGATATTAATCTCTATTGACAATTTGGTAATAAAGTTATAAAGATATGTCAATATCATATAGATGACAAAATGTAATAATATTTTGAGTTGACTAATGTCTCGTAAACTTTAATAGTGATATGCAAGATGGATGCCAATACCATGATAGCATAATGTAAATAATTGCATAGAGCAGAGCAAAAAGGTATAGTACCTTAATGAAATTATTCAGTTTAATTTAGCCTACTAAAGTATAAACGTGGACATTTAAAGGCATTGACTTAGGTATGAGAATAATTGTCGTTAGAAAAATTGTCAGTATAATTTAGACAAAATATGATAGAGATTATATACATTTCTAATTCATTCTTTTAAGTAATTGATTAGGAATTTTGATTCAATATTACTACAATGTTCAAAGCAAAATAAGAAATAGATTGTTCAATTAAAGTAGTTCATTGAAGATTATACAAATAATTTTATATGTATTGGATCAAGGAAGACTTATGCTTAACATAAGTGGAAAGAATACAAAGTTAGATATCAAAAATTATCCTTTCATGTCATGATGGTTAAATCAACATAACAAGATTCTTAAAGTAGCATACAAAGACATACGTATCCTTTAATTATAAATCATATGAAACTTGTTAGGTTAAAGAATGACCAAATCAATCTTTAGTGAAATGATGATTATGATATTGAATTGCTAAATCTTTTTTATATATATATATATATATATATATTATGTATCAACGTAACAATAATTCATAAAAGGATTAATACTTATATCTTGTTAAATTTAGTAATGAATTTAAATGATATAGTCATATATATTAAATAAAATATTAATTTAAGATTTTGAAAATTTTAAAGTGAATAAATATAAATAAAAATTAAACATTGAGATTATTGAAACACTTCAATGAGATTGATGTGGTAAGATTTAAAATTTTTAGTCATCTATAGGTAGGGTTGTTCCTAACATTTTATAGGCCCATAACAAAGTAAACCAGTGAATCAACAATGTGCAAATACGTATTGTTTAAAGAAAGTGTAAGATTCAATTCCCTTATAGGCCTTTTTTAATTAAAATGTTCCTTACTTTATTGTCATGATTATCCTAATTTATAAGATCATAAATATGTAATAGAGAGATTGGTTGCTGATCAACCCTTAAATTTTCTAAATTTTATGCATTTGATATATGTTTTTACTTACTTAAATTACTCACATTCTTATGAATATGAATCTCATTAATTAAATTTTTATTAGATTGCTTGAAACTGTCTTCACATAATTTCTCACAATTCTCACTAGAAGAGCCACTCTTTTAATAAATTTATCAATAGCTCCTTTTTAGGATATTAACTATTCTACTCATTTTCTTTTTTTTTTACTTACAAACAAATGCTTTTTATATAACATCATATAAAATAATCATAACACAGTTGAACTATAAAAAGAACAAAAGCACATATATGGAAGTGAAAAAAGTAGGTGGATGCAATAGAACAACAATAACTTGACATTTATCACAAAGACTTAACAATAGTATTATATATCTACAACAAAGAAAAAAAAGCTAAATTTAATATCCTATATTAAAAATGAAAAAACAAAGAGTATACTTTTATGATAAAAGCTATCATACTTAAAATTCATTTTCAAATTTTCAAGTAATTCTAAAACATAAAAAACAAGCTGTGATCTACTTTTCACCAAAGAGAATAAAGATTAACATTAATATCCATATTATAAAAACATTGAAACCAAACTTTACCAACAATTTACAAAATATTTATATATACAAAATCAGTTGAACCCATAAATCAAAAAATGTTAATCATAACTTAATAAATGAAAGAGAGAAAATTGCAATTAAAGAAGGAAATAAGGGATAAAAATTGTTAACTATGACATATGTGAAATGAAAGAGGAAAAAATACTTGAATAAACTTTTAATTCGAATTGAAATCATACTTAGAATTGCAATTGACAATTATCATATATATAATCAAATTGAAAACTTTCAATTATCTGAATAAGCTGCAATTGAAATAGGAAATGAAAGAAAAGATAAATTATACCTAAAATTTAATTTGAGTTTTAATTCAAAATAGAAAATTCAACCTAGATTGAAAAAATATTATACTTATAATCAAATTTCAAATTTTTACCCAATATTCAAATAAAAAAAGGCTACCAAGAAAATCTAAAATTTAAAGAAAAATAAAAATAAAAAAATGAGACTTTGAGAGAATAAATGAGACGCATTTCTTACCTAGATAAGAATGATGATGATGAAGGTAAGACCAAGGCGAAATTCTTAAATTTAAGGCCTTCTCTTCCTAAATTTCAATTAGAAAAATGTAAATCTCGGCATTTAGAAGGAACAATTTCATTTTGAAATGCCTGCTTCCACAACTATTTTACCTCCCAAAAAGAAGTTTTTGTATATATGATGATGGACCGAGTTATTCTTTTTTACCAAATTGAGATTGATTTTTGCTCCCTATATAAATTCCTTTAAATCTATAAAAAAAGAACAACTCTTTTTAGACCTGTTTTACTTAATTTGGAAAGCTCTTATGTTGTAAAATAACTTAATTAGTAGGCCCTAATGAGCATAAGCCCTCGGCGTTAACCCTCTCTGCCTTTGCTTAGGATCGCCCTTGTCTATAAGGAATAAGATTCTCTAGTTCCACAACTAAATTTCATAATAGTATGAATTTGAGTAAGGAGGAAAATATAATATGAGATATTGTATGGTGCAATATTTATTTCTTCTATTGTTATGCCTTGTATAACAACTTGCCTTTAATAGGTCTAATTAAATTAGTTAGTAATATTTCATACTAGATATAAAATGGTATAACTTTAAAAGAGTCAATCAGTTCAGCATGTGATGTAGTAAGTTACAAACAGAGTTCGGGCATATTACATATCTCTTTTATCTCATCTTTTATCTCACTTATAACGGGTTAATAAAATCTCAAATCATGATTTGTAATAGTTAAAGCATATATTATACAGTAAGTCTAGAACTGAATTGGATAATAGAAGATTATGAGATATCCAAAATGTTAGATATCATTTTATAAACCCTATTAAATAAAATGTTTGTTATAATGCATTCTTATAGGAAAATAATTATCAATATAACTAGTGGGAGTAACATAAAATTTAAAAGGTTTAAATCTTATGACAATATATCTAAATGAAATTAGAGCCTTTGTTGATACCTTTAATATATAGTAAAAAGTTTACAAGATGTTAAAATATTCACTTTCATGATAAATTCAAAGAGATTATTTTGAAAATGATTATAAATTTATCATGTCTAAAAGTAGGTTAGTGAGAGTATAATTTTATTCTTTAGTGTGAGTGTGTATTGATACATTGCTCATAGATAACAAGAATTCACATTTTTTATTACTGAAAATATAGTCATTTAAGAAAACTCTTATTGCATACAAAAAGGTAACAACTTAATTATATGAATTTAATCTATATAGATAGATATGGAAGTTGTTTATCTATTATAATCCAAGTACATAGATAATGTACTAAATGTGCTTAGTATTTGGGATATATGATCCTTATGAAATATTAAAGATTTCATTATTCTATATTGAGTTGATGTTTGATTTCAAAGTTATATGGGTGTTAACTTAGTTTGAAAGAAGCTAGTTCCATTTAAAGCATATTTTACTCAGCACAATATTATTTTGAGTTAAAAAGATTCCAATATCGTATTAATTACTAATCAAGTCATAATACGTTTTTTATTTAATTCAAAATGAATATTTAAATGAAGAATTTCTTTGATCAACTTGGTCAAATTCCTTGCATTGTTGAAATAGTAATATACTGTAGAACATTAGATCCATTGGGCATGCAAAAAGAGCTAAAGTTTCACTAATATGCTAAAGGAGCTAAAGTTTCATCGAAGATCTAAATATGTATTAAGTAAATTATCTTAAGTATGATGATAATTAAGATAAAATTTGTAAGATTTAAACAAGCGCTTATTATAGAGAATTTTGTAGAATGCTCTCATTAGACCATTGTTTTGATAGTAACATGATCATCACATAGAGATATGGTATAAGTAAAACAGCTCAGACCACTTACCCACATATATTGTCCGCTTTGGGTTGCCCCTTGGGCAAAGACCCTCACAGTTTTGCTCTTCCCCCTCCTGGGAAAACGCATCTGAGGAGGAGAGGTATCCATACCCTTATAAGACGGACTTTATTCTCCTTTCCAACCGATGTGGGATCTCATAATCTACCCCCCTTAGGGCCCAACCCTCTATGCTAGCACATCGGGTCAGGAACCAACTCTGATACTACTTGTAACAGCCCAAACTACTTGCCCACAGATATTGTCCGCTTTGGGTTACCCCTCGGGCCAAACCACTCACGGTTTTGCTCTTTCCCCTGGGAAAATGCATCTATGAGGGAGAGGTATCCATAACTTTATAAAGCATACTTCGTTCTCCTCTCCAGCTGACGTAGGATCTCATAATTAACCCTCCTAGGGCCCAGCATCCTACGTTAGCATATCGGCTTGGGAACCGGCTCTGATACCATTAGTAACAGCATCTTCCCAAGTGTGGGAAGAGCAAAATCGTGAGGGTCTTGGCCCAAGGGGTAACTCAAAGCGGACAATATCTAAGGGCGGGTGGTCTGGGCTATTACAAGTGGTATCAGTGCCGGTTCCCGACCCGGTGTGCTAGCGTAGGATGCTGGGCCCTAAGGGCGGGTGTATTGTGAGATCCCACATCGGTTGGAGAGAAGAATGAAGTATGCTTTATAAGGGTACAAATAACTCTCCCTCTAAGACACGTTTTCCTAGGGAGGAAGAGCAAAACTGTAAGATGTTTGACCCAAGGGGCAACCCAAAGCGGATAATATCTGTGAGCGGGTAGTCTGGGATGTTACAAATGGTACTAGAGTCGGTACTCGAACCGTTGTGCTAGCTAGGTTGCGCCCTAAAGGGGTGGATTGTGAGATCCCCATATCGGTTAGAGAGGGGAATGAAGTACGCCTTATAAGGGTATGGACACCTATCCCCTTAAGACGTGTTTTTTCAGGAGGGGAAAGAGCGAAACCGTGAGGGTCTTAACCCAAGGGGCAACCCAAAGCAGACAATATCTGTAGGCGGGTGGTCTAGGTTGTTACAAATGGTATCAGACCCAGTTCCCGACCCGATCTGCCAACATAGGATGTTGGGCCCTAAGGGGGTGGATTATGATATTTTACATCAGTTAGAGAGGAGAACGAAGTACACCTTATAAGGGTATGGATACCTCTTCCCCTAAGACATGTTTTTCCAGGTATCAGAAAAGTAAAACCGTGAGGGGCTTGGCCCGAGGGGCAACCCAAAACGGACAATATCTGTGGGCGAATGATCTGGACTGTTACAAATGATATCAAAGCTGGTTCCTAAACCATTGTGTCAGCATAGGATGCTGGGCCCTAAGGGGGTGAATTGTGAGATCCCACATCGGTTGGAGAGGAGAACGAGGTACGCCTTATAAAGGTATATATATCTCTCCCCCTCAGACGCGTTTTTCTAGGGGTGGAAAGAGCAAAACCGTGAGGCTCTTAGCCCAAAGGCAGACAATATCTGTGGGAGGGTGATCTGAGCTGTTACAAATGGTATCAGAGCCGGTCCTTAAAAGGGACTGGGTCCTAAGGGGGGGTGGATTGTGAGATCTCACATCGGTTGAAGAGGAGAACGAAGTACGCTTTATAACGCAGCATTTAATTGATGTCTCCGTTGGTGGAGACAGATGACAGGGATACAAAAATTCTGTGCCTGGCATTTGTGTCCCTGTCAGTGTTTGCTTGCTATCCCAACCAATTTTTGTTCCGACTCTAGAGCACAGGGACAGAAATATTTTGTTTCTTCCAAGACTGTGGTATAAAATTTTTTGTCCCAAGGACAAAAACAAAACACATAAGTAACTTCCAGAAATACCCCTCCCCCTATATAAGCAATTTTTTTTATTCTTAATTATATTATTAAACTCATCATCATCATCATCATCATTATTATTATAAAAATTAATTTTCTTATTATTATTTATATTATCATTATTATTTATAATTAATTTTCTTATTATTATTGTGATTATTAAATTCCTTATTATTATTAATTTTCTTCCTCTTCTTCTTAATTCATTATTATTGTTGTTGTTGTTATTGTTGTTATTGTTGTTGTTGTTGTTGTTGTTGTTGTTATTGTTGTTGTTGTTGTTGTTATATGAAATTAATTTCTTATTGTTATTGTTATTATTATCATTTGATAACTTTTTTACTAATACAAATCATTCGTTTTAAAATAATCAATGAATTACATATTTCTAATCATATTATACTGTAGGGGTATTTTAGTCATTGACACTGTTTTTATGTTCTATCAACTGCAACCAAACACATTTCTGTCCTCAAGACAGAGACAGTTTTATATGTTTTGTCCATCACAACCAAACACCTCACTGTCTTCAATTTTTATTCTGTTCTGTCTCTAAATTTTTGTCTCGTTTCGTCTCTGCATACTGGAAACAGTAATAAACGCAACGTAAATTCCATATTTGAGGCCAACCTTTTTGAAAAAAAAAATCCATTTAACCCATCTGATCTAAGGACTTTTTCAAGACTTAATTCAAATACTTTTTAAATATGAGTGCATTTAACTTATTTCCTTCACTAAGGAAACCTCCTTATGAAAGATTTTAGAGCCTATAGAGTATACCTACTCATAGCGATGGCACTCAAGGAACTTTTAAGAAATATGAAGGCCTCTTCCTTGAGCTCATATTGTGATCCCATCATTTTTTACTAGGTAGTAGATTTTATTGTGATTCATCTTGGATAAAATGGTGTTATGGATTAATTTTGTATTTCTATCCCCTTTCAAGATCCATTTCATTCTAATTATTTGCTTAAGGAGGGAGTAGTTATTCCTTTCCACTATTATGTAAGAGTTCAAAGCGTTCTTCTCCTTATTTAACTGAAATATATCACTTGGATGTTTTTACACCTCTTCTTACAATAACAACAACAACATCCAATATGAATCCCGGTAATATGTAGGGTCTGAAGAGGTCTAATAATACGTAGGCTTACACCTTTTCTTACATCACCCTCAACTTTTGTTTGGCCTCAACTACAATCTAGAAGGTATTGCATTCCCTACTCCTTTAAAGATTTTTAATTTCTTTGTTAATCTTGGATAATTTTCTCATTAAACAAAAGATTTATACCCCTAGACTGGATATGTAATCCCATTCTCAATAGCATGTCCAAAATTCACATATTCAACCATAAAATTATTTAACCTATAAGAAAACATCTCTTGTTATTAGAAATAAGTCGTGTACTACAATAAGGGAGTGATTAGATAGTAGAGGATTTAGAGATGTAGCTTTACTTTAAAAAAGCATAGCCAACCACTCATTATTTTCTATTGCTCTATCTAATTTCTTTATTTTATACCAATTAGTGGCATTTTTGTTACTCCATGTATGGAAACATCCCTTAGACTTTAAATTTGTGACTTTCAATTGTTAAATATACTCTTTTAAATCACTAGAAAAATTCCTAAAAAAATAATTTCCAACATATTTTAAAGAATATATTGTGATGTGAAATCTCAGAAATTGGGGAGTTAATAATCTAATGTATACTTTAGAGTTTATGCCACAGTCACTTTCTTTGAAAACCAAAGTTCGAACAATACACATATTTAACTGCAATTATGATGTTCTCCTATAAGAACTTCACCACTATATGTATATATTGATCATTAGTGTTGATGATATCCACCTTAAAAATTCTTATATCGAATGTAGAAGTATATGATCATAATGATGATCCTGGTGGTTAAGAGGTAAAATTCCAATAATTTTCAGTTAGCTCCGAGCATTAGAGCTTTCTTTTGCTCATTTTTTATACCAATATGACAATAATACTAGGTTTATTTTCTAAAATAAATCCTCTAAGGGATTATTGCTTATTTGGGTTTTTTATGCCCTTTACATTGTACGAAACCAAAGTTATTTAGGGTTTTCCATCTTGCCCCTTTGGCCTTGTTTATTGTCCTCGTAGGTTTGAACTCTTTATTGTTAAGCTTGCAATTCCCTATTCCATCATGTAAAATATTACCTAGCATTTAGGCTTTTGAGTCTCATAAATCTCCTCTACCCTTTCTTCTTTTACTTGCTATTAGGATTCCTCTAAACATTTATGGTTTACCTCCACACTCCTTGCTCTAATCTTCCAGACCTCAACATGTTTAATACTAGTATTTCCCACATGTGCACTTAGTTTTACGGCTCCATTTAAGTTGTCAATATTTATATTTAAAGGCCTTTCAAGACTATGTATCCTTTTAGCTATAAATTCTTCTACTTCTAATCCCATTAGTTTATTATAATCGCCCCTTTTAAATCTTTTTTCTAGTTTCTTTCCACTTCTTGCCTTGGATCTTTAAAGAGGGCTTCACTAATATGATATCCTAATGGAATCCTCTATAAGGGAGTCCCCTTCTCTGAGTCTTATTATAGGTATGGAATCAGGTAGATCCTTTTTAAGTTAAACATTGATACATAACCTTGGAAATTCGATTCTTTTCCTTATATTTGTTATTTAATCCATACAGATTAATTTTTCCACAAAGTTAGCAATCATACTTAACCTCTTTATGGACTAGTATTCCAATGGCACTCTATAAAGATTGATCTATAACGACATATTCTCTTGCCTGATGTATTCAAGGATTACTTCAGGTTTCTATGGTTGAAGTAATAATAAATTGATTTGGATGTACCGTGGACCTTCTTTAAGAATCTTTTTGATTTTTGCCTCAATCGTAAACTTTAAAAGCACCATATTATCTTCTGATAAAAGCACCTTTGTAAGGCCTCTCCCTTTCCATAATATATTGACCTAGTTTCTTATCATAGGGAATGTTAGACGCTTGCTTAAGAAAAACCATACTAAGTTAGAATTCTAAGTTCTTATTCCTTCTTTCAATATCTCTATATATGAAGCTACAATGGCTCTACCGTTCGATCTAGAGGGAGGAAAATATTGAAGAGAGTAATCTATGCTTTCTCCCACCATCCTTCTCCACTTGAGTCGCGGGTTAATATAAAGGGAGTTATTCCCAAAATGGACATCTTGGGGATCACTCGTCTGGGTAATTGGTGGTGGTGGTGGTGTTGCACTAAACGGGGGTTTAGTAGTTGGGTTCCTTGATAGGAGAAAAAAGGAAATAAGATTTTGGAGAGGAGGCTCCTCGATTACAACATAGCGAAAAATGGGTATGTTGTAAAGACGACATAAGAAAGGTTGAAAACTTGTTATTATAAAAATACTTGAGTGTTAGAAAACAAAAAAAGAGGAAAAGACGAGAAAAGCTTATATTGCAACAACTAAAAATCGCAATTCACTTGCTCACCTAACACTTGAAGCCTTTAATTATATTATTGATTACTATATAAGTTATTTTGTTATTAATTAGAATGAATTAAGAAAGTTAGCAAGAATTCAATTTATACATGTAATATAAGCTTATATTTACGGATGAAATAAGAGAAAATTTAAAACAAGAGTAGCACCCAATTTTATTTTTAAGAAAATTATTGGCAATAAATATTATGAAATTTCTATTTATTGGAAATAATTCTTGATATTTATATAAGCAACTTATTGGCACTAAATAAACAAGGATTTATCAGTGTCCTTAGCATGGAAACCTTAAGAATTCCTAATAGTCAACTATTTCAAATTGCCAAATTACATAAGCATGCACTTGGTGGCTTCATAATATAACACAACAACTTGGAATTTTATTAAATCTATTTTATCCTCTGCATAATATCTTCAAACCATTAGTATCAACTTGAAGGAAACCTTCTTGGTAAACAAAAAACTCGTATTCTCTACCAATTCCATACTTTATTGCGCGTTCTTCACATTTCACAAATTCAAAAGAATGTATGACCTTACAAAAAAGATTTAACCAAGTCTAAAATAGCTTTCAAATTTTCTTTGTTGTGAACATAAGAAAATAAAGAATGAAAAGTGAGCACCTAGCTTAGTGAAATTCTATCCTAAAAGATCCCGTGTATTAATGGATAAAATATCTATGAGATGATAAATTTCTAAAAATAAAAACAAGTTGAAGTTGATCCTTAATCACAATTATTAGTTCTCTAAAATATATGACAACAACTATTTGTCCATTGATAAACCCACTTTGAATTGAAGAATTCCATTACAATAAAATAATCTTATAAAATTTTTTTCAAAACAATAAGAAAAAGGTGTCAAATAAAAGATAGAATACAATTGCCACTAAAAATGGTAAATAACTTAAGTCAAACTATTTTTTACAAAATAAGAATTAAAGTTGCAATCTTCTAAATAAAATTTCAACATCTCTGAAATTTTTATATCGAATTTGAACTAAATAACTCTAGATTATACACAAAAACATGAAACTGGTTTTAAAAAAATTCTACTGCACTCTTTCTTTTTTTTCCCTCTTATTTTTTTGTCAACCTACTCCTTCTCACCACTAATCCAAATATTAGACAACAAAAAGATTAGTCAAAAGAATAAAATGGGTTTTAAAAATAGTAATTTAAATCCAATAAATTTGAACTTTCTTAGTCATATGCCTTTCATAGCCAAATCCTTACTCAAATAGTAATATGACTTTACAATCTTAAAAGCATTTTGACCAATAATAACTATGTTCTCAACATAAAAGAAAAAAGGAAACAAAACAAAGTTATCATTATATAATCTCTACATAAGAACATAATGGTTAGAGTAAGTCTTCCTGGATCCTCACTTTCTTATAATAAAATCAAACTTCCTGTACTATTTTCTTGGTTCTTATTTCAAGCCATACAATCCTTCCTTAATTTATAGAACTAATCTTATTTTCCTTTTTCTTTGAAACCTTTTAGCTGCACCATATAAATCTCGTCATTTAAATTACCATATACAAAATCAATATTCATATCCATCTACTTAATTTCTAAGTCAAGTCATATTGCTAAACCCTAACACAACTTAAGTGGATGAAATCTTCATAATTAAACAAAAGATTTCATTCAAATAAATTACCTTCTTCAAGATAAATCCTTTAATAATCAATCTATCTTTGTACCATGAAATTAAAGTGTCATCAACACACTTCACTATAGAAACTCATCAATTCTTCAAAACTTTTTAGTCGTTAGGTAGTTTAACTAAATTATAGGTGTTATCATCATGTAAGGATTTCATATCATCCATTATAACTTCAAATCATTTCTCCTTCTACTTACTATTTATAGCTTCTTTAAAGCTTTTAGGTTCTCCATCAATCTAGAAAATATCTTGAGAGAAGTTTTTAAAGCCTTTATAGTTATTACTAATCATTTTGCACTTTATCTCCATTTTTATCTTCATTTTGGATCTTAACATCTTAATGACCTTCTTTAGCTATATGTTATGCATCATTAAAAGAAACTGAATCAATATCAACCAAGATCTTTCCTTTAAGAATCATTCCTCTAAGCCTTATTAATTTCCTTGATAGTATTTTCCTAAGGAAAACTACATTATAACTTTGAAAAAGTT
Organism: Erythroxylum guanchezii; assembly: GCA_025629825.1. Lineage (NCBI taxonomy): Eukaryota > Viridiplantae > Streptophyta > Magnoliopsida > Malpighiales > Erythroxylaceae > Erythroxylum > Erythroxylum guanchezii. Next base: position 35,892,298 of record JAOTAX010000008.1, on the reverse strand, counting down.
TCTTCTTTATTAGATCATAAAATTGGCAATTGAACTCATTTAAATATAACCAATGGAGACAAATTGCTTGGTTATAACATTTAGCTTCGACCTATCATTTTTAGGAATATGCCCAAGTGCTTTACATCTAAATATTATCAAATGATCTTAGGAAGCATCCTTTTTAAACCAAACTATATCAGGAACATTACCATAGTGGGATACAAATTGATAACATAAGAAATTATGGAAAGTTCTTCTACCCAAAAGCAATTTGGCCGCTTATCTTCCACAAGTAAGTTTCTAACTTTTAACTTTCTCCATTAAAGTGTACTCATCCTCTCTACCAAACCATTCAATTAAGGAGTCTTAGGAGGAGTTTTTTTAATATGTGAAAATGTGTTGTTTGAGATAGTTATAAAAAGATCACCAATATTTAACACCATTATCATTACGAATGCATTTCAATTTATTGTCTTATTTTTCTTGCAAAAAAGGTTTGAAGTTATTTAAACTTCTTAAGAACCTAATATTTTGTCTTCAAAGCATAAACCTAAAGTTTCCCAGAATGATTATCCATAAAGGTGTTAGAATAAATTATACAATCATGTGATCTCATCTTAAAATGATCACAAACATCATAGTGTACAAACTTTAGTAAATCCAACTTTTCAAAAGGGAGATGACGCTAAAAAGAAACTTTTAGTTTCTTAATCAAGAAATGAGCATACTTTTCCAACCTAGCTTCTTTAATCCCATGACGTAAGATTTTCTTACCAAACAATCATTCGCCCTCACACTCATATGATTCAATCTTTTATGCCTAATTTTGATGATTAGTCTCCACTACAGTGATCAAGATGCAAGAAATAAACCCTTGCATCATGTGTAAATTAGAGGACTTATTACCTCAAGCGACAACTAACAAACCTTTAATAAGTCTTCGTTATTCATTATTAAAGACTTGCTCTTTAATGGAACCCAAAAGTGGGATGGGTAAATTAGGTATTGGTAAATTTAAAGTATTTTTTTTTAATCAATAAACTCAATTTAACATCAATCAATATATAATAATAAAGAAATTACTTAAAGTAAATCAATCGAACAATAATTTAAAGTGGACAGGGAAGAAAAAGGCAAATTAATTTATAGTGATTTAACAAAAAACAATTGCCTATGTCAACTCTTCAAGAAACTTCTTGTAATTTCTATTAGTTCTCTTTTTTAACAAGGCAAAAAAGGAACCTCTTACAATAATTTTGTATTTTCACAAGTAAAGAGCAACTCTTTTCTTTTCATACAAAACTCACATATTTTTTTTTAAAGAGGAAATTTGAGCCATAGGGCTTTTAGGGTTAGCCCCAAAGCTTAGCCAACCTAAATTTAGCCTATTGACTTTAGGTTAACTAAGATTTTTTTTATATCACTCATTTATATAAATCTCTCAAAACTTTATTAGACCAAAATTATTAAAAATAATGCAAATATAAATATTGGACTTACACTTTTAAAACTCAATTGTGATTAAGAAAAAGTTCACAATGTCTCGTACTTGAATCACAGATAAACAATTATACAAATAAAGTAGAAATAGTTGCTTGATAAGTAATACAAAATAATAATTGATAACTTATGATAATAGAAAGTTAGTCAAAAGAAGTCTTTTCAAACTTATGTTGAAGATTAAAGGTTTTCGTTCTCAAATTTAAATTTCAACAAAATGATAGGGGGAACAAGTAAGCTATCACCTTAATAAATTTGGGTTAATAAACAAATTTATCTTTTTCATATTTTTTGCAATTTTATTCATCACATATTACTAAATGACAAAAATAATCTTAACTTCTTATTAAATGACAGGCAATGGTCACATATGACACCACCTGTGGGCCTTAGATGGTTAAACTTTTTTAAGTTCCATCCTTCTGTTCATTACGTTTTATAGCATGGTTATAATTAATCTAAAGTTGTCAAACGCCAATTGCGATAATGTGAAGACATGTGAAGACCACACAATATCAATCAAATCAAATCATGTTATCTGGTTTTATGTGCATGTACAAAGGTTGTGTTAGGGTTGGATATCAACATTAACATGCATGTGATATTTGCAGAAGAGTCTATCATAGAAAGAGTGGTCTACCTAATCTAGTTTTCTGTTATTTGCAAGTGATTCCATGAATTGATAAATGATTTTGTACAATCATAAAACGATTTTTATAAGAGCAGTACTCAAACTTTAATTAAAGGTCGAAGGAACTAACACTTTGTATATATAATATAGCTTCCTTAACCTTTGTAAAATGATGAAAACTTTATCTTTTAATAAAGTTGAGATTAGGAATTCAGCAACCTCATTTTTATCTGGTAGTAATGAAAAAGTAATAAATATACAAGCAAACATTGAAGAACATGTAATGAGTAAGGATAACATTTATGTTTGGGTCTGAGTTGGTTTAAAATCAACAAAATTAATTCAAGTTCATCGGGCTTAGAGCTAAGATAAGATTTTTTAAAAACTTTTTTGAGTTTCCAACTAAATTTGAGTTCAAGCTCGAATTGTTTAATCCCTCTCAAATCCAAATATGTTAAATGAAATAGTCTAATTTTGTTCATTAAATTTTAAAAAAGAAATAAATAAATTTGGCTTGAGTTTGATCAAACTTTGAGTTACTTAAACCCGATTAAACTCGAACCCAAACTATAAATTTCAAGTTTGGAACTGTTAATTTCAGGTAGAATATAAATTTTTAGATCAAATTCGACTGGACCAAATGCCAAGTCTAGATGTGAGGAATAGTCATATTATAATACATGCTTTGCAAAATGTCTACGCTTGCTTCACTTCTTATATTTCACTTCTTCCATCATCCTCCAGAAACCTGCCTTTTTGACTTAAATCCTGCCCTAAAACATTGATTGAGCTTTTAGTCATCTCAAAAACGTTCGTGTCTGTATAATTCTCTTCTTTAGCTCTTTCATGTGATGCCAAAAGCTGATTCCTTTCTGCTACCTAACTTGTGTTCACTAATCCGGGAGGTGTACTGCTGTTCTATTTTTATTGTTCCTAATCTGTTCCTAACTCATTACATCCACACATTTATGTAAATCTCTACTTTTGATGTTCCTACTCTGTTGCAACTCATCTCATCCCCATCAATCCAGCTCTAGCTAAAGAGCTTTATGGCAATAGATTTATCTTCTATACATGTACCACCTCTTTTTAAAAGGACATTATCGATAATTAATGGTCATTAAACAATTATCAACCACATATTTTTCTTTTTAGTATCAAGAGAAAGGGTTATGGTTTCAATTCAAGATCCCCAAAAGGAACATATTATAGGGTAATGAACGTTGTGTCACTTGCATCATCACCAAAAGAACACTAAGACCAACCAGCTTTGATTCCATCAAATTTCCCTATATACACGACTCGATCTTATTTCTTAAACAGAACGTTGATGGCCGATTTACTAAGTTTTGCATCAGATAGCCCATACGTTTCATAGTAACTTATAATACCCTCCGATATACTTCTGAGATCAAATTTCGAAACAATAATAAGATAATAAATTGTCAACGGAATGCTCGGCCTGACCGGATTTTTTCAACTCTTCCAATTTCTTTGCTTTCAGAAATTAGTCTGACATTTTACCTTCGTCTTTCAACTTTTTTTCCCAAAGTTCAGAATCTGTCACTTAGTCATGCCCTCATATGGAAGAACTACATGATCTATTAATCCGATGATCCGTAGATGGTTATAAAATATCATCCTCTAAAACATGCCTAGAAGCTACATAAGATGAATTTGACTAGTTCCAAGTAATATAATTTTACAAAGCATTGGATGGATCTTTTGGTTGGCTCTGAAAAGGCTAAACAAGTATGCATGTTAAGTTTGTGGATCAGAATGGATACATAGGAATTTATGTCCTGCACCTAGCAAACAAGATTCCATACAGCTCATACATGTTCAAAATTAGCAGAAGTACCTTAACTAGCGGCAATACTAACATTACATACTTTCAGATAAAGAATCGGGTACTTGATGCAAAATCAGCCAAGTGTAAAATCAATTCCTGAACAATCTTGAAATGTAAATTGATTAACTTCTGAAGGTTTAGAATAGCCACAAACCTATGAAACTTTTTACTAATGCATATGCACTATAGAACTTGCACTGTTACATCAAAACATAATAGGGCATGACGCTGGAAGCAAGATTGCTCGATAATAACAGAATCTGCAAATAAACTATTGAATCTTAGGAATTGCAACATCACTCATACACTAGAGAACCTAAACTGAAACAAGGCTAGTAATTGTCATCGTGGAATTAGATACAAACTTGGATTATGTAATCAACCAGAGATATTCGATAACTACAGTCAAATATGTAGTCTATTTTCGCTACATAAGAACCTCATTTCTATGTGAATGGCACAAATGGACCTTCATGGGGCTAACAGATGTAAAATACATGCATTCATGAGTATTAGGATAACTCAGGTAAAAAATAAATTATGCATTTGGTCATATCTCCAATAAAAATAAATTATGCATTTGCTCAAGAAACCAAACAAAAATATTATAGAAAATTCAAATTTGTAATCATACAGTGAACTGGCAAACTATTGTTTAAATATCTAGTCATATGTATAAAGTACCAAATTGTACCACCATACAGTTGTTATCTTCTAATAATCCACTGCTAATTCTTAGATATTTCCTTCATAGTTTGTAACTTCAATTTATGAATAGAAGCAAACACACAGTCCCTACAATACAGGGATAAACAATACATCAACTTTTTAGTTTTTTGGTGGTTTTAAACATTAAACTTTGACGAGCAACAGCCACTAGAGAAGGCAAATTTCACCTCGCCAACCTGGGCAAGTAGTGCATAATTCTCTGCCCTAAATCTAATATGAAAAGGCCTTTGCAGCACTAAAATTCACTTGTCTTGCCATTAACCCACCAGTAGGTGTTGAAGACATTTCTCAACTATTGCTGTACACTTAAAGCAGAGGTTCTGCAATAGCAGCCAACACATCATACACGGATTTTGGATAACCAGCCGACTAAAATTGGGCATATGCAACAATACACAACAAGCAGTCATTGTGTAAGCATTAAGGCAACATTGGATCACCTGATGATGGAAGCAATTGCAACTCTGATTCATCAGCTTGTGGATTGGTAGTATAATCTGCCCCAGAATTACCTAAAGAATTAGAATAAATTAAGTTATGCATATTTTTCATCAAGAAAAGTGTTGCTGGAAAAGTGAGCATGTAAAATACAACACTGAATAGTGGAAATTCAGTCTTTCAACGGCATACTCTATTTGGAAGTGATTTCATTCCAATTCATTGCAAGAAAATGACCAGGTCTAGGTAGACTAGTTATAAAATGAATAAATGGATACAGTTGACACCAAAAGTATGAAAACCTAATTAAGTGTCAGATGTTTATCTCCATCGAGGAAAGAATACATGACCATACAAATTAGCTGGAACAATGGAGAGAAAATATCAGCTTAAATAAATTGCATACCAAAAGAATGATGTAGCCTACCAAAAGAATGATGTAGCCCTTTAACAGCTTCAAAGTTCTTGTAAGTGTACCCAACAAAACTTAAATCTTTAGGAGTTAATAGCATCTGCATCAGTAGAAGATCCCAAGTTCAACAGTAACTTCATGACAAACAGCAGTTACATAGTAGTAGGTGCCCATTCACGATAGACTCAGAAAATCAGCAATTTTTACCCAAACATACGGATTGGTGTGATAAGAGATGGGTACAGCAAAGCGTCAAAAGGAGAACTATCTTCTACTCCCCAACAAATTCATTAATTCACCACACAATATTGTGCTAGAACCAAGCGAATCAGAAAACAAGGACACTAAATGACCTCCTATTTCTTTTCCATTTCTTCCTCTGTTGTTCAGAGTAGAGTGAAACGGAGGTTACTGATAATTAAAAAGTGGACGTGGTGAGGGGCACATAAATAAGTAGTTAAGTCAGTAATGTCCCAACAGCCTGCATACTTTTGACATTTTAAGCTCAAAAGCATAGTAAATTAGACAAACTGTCCCAACCTGTCATCTTTTATTCTACCAAGTCAGGTAGATACTAGTTTGCTCAAACATTATACAAAAACTGAGCTGTTCCAGTCCAGATCCAACAGCAACAATTTTTTTTTCCTTTTTTTTCCCCCTTTTCAGCTACATGTGGCAATAAAACCAGGGAAATATGGAATGCACAACAGAGGAACACAGTAATAATGGTTATTGAACATTGTGATAGATTATGAAAGTTGAAAGAGAGCCCGTATAACAGCACAACAGACCTTTCGTGAGGGTCCTGACCCAGACCTTGCCGGTGCTGGATGATCCAACTGATAAAAGTAGAAACATTTAATGCATGAATAGAAACAAACGAAAGGAAACTATTTACAATTAAATATCTGAGGAACTCATTAAAAGATAAGTATTACCAGATTAATCACTTGAAGGTTAAACAAGATTGCTATTGACAGCAGAAGAATAAAAAGATATAAAATTAAGTTAAATATTGGTTAAGTAGTAATACTTCATCAAACTTCATAAAATTCTGGGTGTCTAGCTCTCCATTGACTTGTGGTTTAAATGCCGCATCCATTTCATAAAGTTTATCCCACATAAGGCCGTTGAACCAAGGATGAACCTAACAGGGAAACGTAATAATTACTTTAGGAAACACACATGAAAGAAAAGTTCACAATGTAGAAAAATTCAAATTTCTTACTTTTATTTGGTGGGCACCTCCAGTACCTAGCCTATGTTCAACATCACACAATAACCTATAAATTAGATCCTTTGCCTCAAGTGACAACCTTGAATCTTCTGGGAACTTGAGATGATTTCTCCAGTGAACAATCTGATAATTGATTAACAGGGAATAAGTGAAATGTATATGTGCAAAAGAAGATAAGATTTCATTAGAAAAACGTGAACAAATAATGAGTAAAAGCATCTAGGTACAAATCCAACATGATCAAAGGGCATCATGCTGGTCAGATCATAGAATTCTAGACACCAAAACACGTTTGAAATGTGAAAAAGGCGTAACTTTTTACATACCGGACAAATATTTCTAGCCTATTGCAGGCCAGTTATTAACAGAAAAAATATTGGAGGAAAACTATAGAACTTTTTCAACTAGAAAAACAGAGCTGAAGACACATCTATAAACGAGATATTAGAGCATATTCAATAAGAAGTAGATGAGGAGGTCAGAGACCAAGCAATGTTGAAAATGATATAATTGATAGTAACATATATATATATATTACCTTCCTACATGTGGTTATTGGATCATCCGAGTAAAATGGAGGATATCCAACTAGCATCTCATACATTATTGCTCCTAAAGACCACCTGAACAAAGTTCAAAAATAACCAAGTCATTCACAACACAATAATAACAGAAATGAAATCATTATACACAGAAACTTCATAACGGAAAATGATAGAACTCACTCAGGTATGACTCTATTCCTAGAATAAATGAATCAGATGGATCAAAACAATCTCATCGATTCAGTATTATATTTTGATATTCTGTAGTAATATGCCATTACAACTGAAACAAGGATCAGCCTATCTGAGGGGCTGTACCTCCCGAACAATACTCTCAGTGCAGAATTCACACATACCCACGCTTACATCTCATTCCCCTCCTTTTATATCTCATCCTACCCCAATTATTAGATGACACCTGTCTACTATTTGTAACAAACTCACATGCTAGTATTCTCCAACTTCTTACGCCTACTGTAAACTAATGGCATTCTAGCTCTATCAATACTCCCCTCCAAAGCTCGCACTTTGTCCTCAATGTGGAAACTTGGGAAATGCTCTACAAGTGCAGCATATGACCCCCATGAATTCTCAAATGTAGGTAGATCTTGCCACTGAATCAATACCTCCTCGCTCCCATTCGCATCCTTTCGAATCCCCAATACCATTTCTAGTTGTAAATCCAGCTCCCACTCTTCTGTTAACAGCTTAGGTAAGGGTTGTATCTGCATAGTATTAGGAACAGCCCTCTTGAGCAATGACACATGGAAAACCGAGTGAACTTTATTATATGCAGGTAATTCCTGTCTATAAGCCACTGCTCCAATCTTTTCAACAATTAAAAAGGGTCCATAGTATCGGGGGCTGAGTTTCTCATTCAGTTTTCTTGCTAAGGACCCGAGTTTGTATGGTTGAATCTTCAAGTACACCTTTTCTCCTACCATGTATTCCAGTTCTCTTCGTTTCTTATCCGCCTGGGTTTTAATCCAATTCTGGGCCTTCACTAAATTGTCCCTCAATTCAGTTATGACTCCATTTCGTTCCTTAAGAAGTCTGTCCACTTCTTCCACTGCCAATAACTCCCCTGCATAACTGAACAAGGTGGGTGGGGGTCGACCATATAAAGCAAAAAATGGCGAAGTTTTTGAAGAACTATTATAGTTGGTGTTGAACCAAAATTCTACCCAACACAACCATTTAGTCCATTGCTTAGGTTTACTTCCGGTGAAACAAAGGAGATATGTTTCCAAACACCTATTAGTGACTTCCGTCTGTCCGTCAATTTGAGGGTGATAAGCTGAGCTAAATTTCAGCTGTGTGCCTGCCTGCTTGAACAATTCAGACAAGAATCTGCTCATAAACACCCTATCTCGATCGGATACTATTGAGGCAGGGAACCCATATAGCTTCACTATTTCTTTAACAAATAATGCAGCAACGTCAAGAGCAGAAAAGGGATGGGCTAATGGCAAAAAATGCGAATATTTTGTCAGCCTATCTACTACTACCATGATGGTGTCCATTCCCTTACTTTTCGGTAGACCTCCTATGAAATCCATCGATATATCCTCCCACACTTGCGTTGGAACTGGTAGAGGTTGTAGTAGACCAACAGGGGATAGTGCTTGATACTTATTTCTTTGACACACTTCACAAGCCTCCACGTATTTTTTTGTCATTCCTCATTCCTCCCAGAAAACCAGTCCCAGCACTCATTTGTAAGTGCATAGGAACCCCGAATGACCCCCCATGGGTGAGTCATGTAACTCTTTCAAAATAATCGGTATCCGACTAGTTGTTTTCGGCAAAACCAGCCTATTTTTATAGTACAATATGCCTCCCTTAATCGAAAATCCCAGGTGTTCTTTGCTCCCACTTAACAGATCTTGCTTGATGGCATGAAGTTTCAGATCAGCCCGAATTTCCTCTTCCAACTTTTCCGAATCCACCATTTTCACCGTCAAAATAGCAACACATTCCATTTTTTGCGATAAAGCATCAGTTGCTTAGTTCTCCTTTCCTGGTTTGTATTGCACCTCAAAATCATACCCCAACAGCTTGGCTGTCCACTTTTGTTGCTGTTCTCCAAACAACCGTTGATCTGTCAAAAATTTCAAGCTTCTTTGGTCAGTGTGGATGATGAACCATCACCCTAACAAATAGTGTCTCCATTTCTAAACCGCCATCACTACTGCCATCAGCTCCTTTTCATAAACTAACTTGGATAGCACTTGCGGAGGTAATGCCCAGCTGAGATAAGCTAAAGGTCTTCCTTCCTGCATGAGTACTGCCCCTAACCCCTTTCCTAATGCATCAGTCTCTATAATACATGGTTTAGAGAAATCAGGAACCACTAGAGTAGGGAGGTTTACCATTGCCAACTTAAGGGATTCAAAAGCTTGTTGAGTCTCTATGTTCCACTGATACCCTTCTTTCTTAAGTAATTGTGTGAGAGGTTTGGCTATCTTGCCATAGTCCCGAACAAACCGTCGGTAATACCCCGTGAACCCTAAGAACCTCCGAACAGCCTTCATGTCCTTCGATATTGGCCAGTTCGCAACCTCTTCAATTTTCGATGGGTCACCTTCTACACCCCGCCTCGAAATTACATGCCCCAAATATTTTAATTGTTATTTGGCAAAGTCACAATTTTTCTCGTTGACATACAGCTTATGGCTTCGGAGTATCAACAAGACAACTCTCAAATCTTTCAAATGTCGCTCAAAATCTGGACTGTATATAAGAATATCATCAAAGAAAACCAGTACGGACTTACGTAGGTGGGAACGGAATACCTCATTCATCAATGATTGGAAGGTGGAGGGGGCATTGGATAACCCGAAAGGCATCACTAGCCATTCATAATGTCCTTCATGTATTCAGAAGGCGGTTTTGTGTATGTCCTCTTCTCGAACTCTGATTTGATGGTAGCCACTCTTAAGATCTAGCTTCAAAAACACCTTAGCCCCTCCCAATTCATCCAACAATTCGTCAATTGTTGGTATTGGAAATTTATCCACTATTGTTACTTTGTTCAATGCCCTAAAATCCACACAAAATCTCCATCCTCCATCTTTTTTTCTCACTAAAATCACGAGGCTGGAAAAGGGACTCACACTGGTTCGTATAACCCCAGCAGCAAGTAATTCCCCCACTATCTTTTCTATTTCATTTTTTTGATAATGGGGATATCTATAGGGTTTTACTGTTGGCATTTCAACTCCTGGTTTTAGTGTGATTGCATAGTATGGTCGTGACTCCTTTGGGAGGCAGCCCTGTGGGTGGGGAAAATACATCTGTAAATTCAGCTAACAATTCCTTAAGTTTCGCTGTCCCTTCCTTGGCTGTCTCTTGCGGTTCTATTTTTGTCACACTGACTAGATAACCTTCTCCTCCTTTCACCGATTTGTAAAGCGGTTTTAATTTGGCCCCCGACTTCATCAATGCCAGTTCTCCTCTCAAGCTAAATTGCTTATCTCCTTCCATCCATTTTAACGTCAACTCCTTAAAATTAGCTCGTATATCGACCAATCCTTCAAGCCAGTCCAAGCCCGACAACACATCTACTCTTCCTAAAGCAAACAAAAAGAAGTCCCCTTTTATATATACCCCTTGTGTCTCCACTTGTAACTTTTCACAAACACCTTTTCCTCTAATTTTATGTCCATCTCCCACCTGTACTAAGAATTCTAGAGTGTCTAACATGTGTAGGTACAGCTCCTCCACTAATGACTTTGAAATAAAATTATTAGAGGCCCCACAATCCACTAGTATTACCACCTTTCTTTCCTTCAAATCTCCCCATACTTTGAATGATCTCTTCGTAGTCAACCCTATCACACTCATCATATTCAATTGCAATGGTTTACATTCACTGTCGTCACTTTCAGCATCCATGAACACTTCCTCCGATATCTCGTTCTCTCCTTCTTCTTCTTCCTCCGCGATGTATACCCGAAAGTGTTTATTTCTGCAAAAAATGATTGGGGCTAAATCGCTCATCACAATAAAAGCATAATCCCTTCTCATATCTTTCCTTAATCATTTCAGGTGGTAGTTGTCAAAAATTGCGTCTCCGAGCCCCACCAGTCCCTTCTCTCTATGGTGTGGTCGTGTTGTGCACTATTGCATTCCCCTTTGTTTCCGCAGTAACTACTGGTCGAGGTCGGTACTCCACGGTGGTGGATCGGTTGAACTGGACTAGTTTATTAATTGCATGTCGCTACATGGGGCTCACACTGCCATGTTTCCCGATACAATTCCTTTCCTCTACTAGTAGCGCCATGTCCATTAATTCACTTAGAGTCCCCGCACAATGCAACTTAAGTTCAGCTCGGATTTCAGTCTTTAATCCGTTAAGAAATAACCCGGTAAGAATCTCTTCATCAATATGCCGCAGGGGCCCTGTCTGCAGCTCAAAGTGTTCACAATAATCCATTACCGTCGAAATCTTTTGCAACCCAAACAAAAGTTCATAGGGGATTTTGGCCAATGTGGGTTGAAATCGCTTAATCTCCGCAGATTTAAACTCTCTCCAATCAGCTCCTGCATGTTGCGCTTCCCACCAATTGAACCACACCAACGCCTTGCCATCCATAGCCACTACCACTGCATCCATTTTATTCCTGTTGACTGCCCCATTAAACTGAAAATATCTTTCTATTCTATTCAACCATCCATACGCATCCTCCCCACAGAAAATCGGAATCTCTAACCTTCTTTCCCTCTCCTCATAAGCTCTCCCTTCCTCTCTAGCTTCAAACCTCCTAACTCCCTCTGTTTTAGTATTACTCCCCTGTTTTGTTTCTACCGACTCACCCACACCATTCCCTTCATGTTCATCAGCAGTCTCCACTACTGATTTTCCCTTGGACGACTCCACTCCTTTTCCTTTGATGTGTTGCATCATTTACAACAATGCTTTTTCCAGCCGTCGGGTTTTCTCATCATTTATCTCCAACATCTCAGCCAAGTTCGCTACACTCCTCTCAATCAAGTCGATTTTCTCCATCCTTCGAGTCACTACCATCCACTATCAAAACGAACTTAATCTAATAGTTACAAGATCGTGCTCTGATACCAATTGATAGAACTCACTCAGGTATGACTGTAGAACTCACTCAGGTATGACTGTATTACTAGAATAAATGAATCAGATGGATCAAAACAATCTCATCGATTCAGTATTGTATTTTGATATTTTGTAGTAATATGCTATTACAACTGGAATAAGGATCAGCCTATATGAGGGGCTGTACCTCCCGAACAATACTCTCAGTGCAGAATTCACACATACCCCCCCTACATCTCATTCCCCTCTTTTATATCTCATCCTACCCCAATTATTAGATGACACCTGTCTACTATTTGTAACAAACTCACATGCTAGGATTCTCCAACTTCTTCTTACGCCTACTGTAAACTAATGGCATTCTAGCTCTATCAGAAAATAACCAATAATAGTTAGAAGATTTTAATGGAAGTAAACAAGACTTCCCAACGCTAGCATCCATATTATTAAAGCAACAAATAAGGGCCTTCTAGATGTCATTCACAGCATCCCCTGAATGGGAACACACTATTTATAGAGCAAAGAAAACTAACCAGTCACACTCCATGCCATATCCTTTCTTCAACAACACTTCAGGAGCAATGTAATCCGGTGTTCCCACAGTTGAAAATGCCTTTCGAGAAAGTAATAGCATTAAGTCATTAGAAGTTGAAAACAGTAACATAATATATTAATGAACTACGATCGGATGCAGAGATCAAAAACATTTCAAGACTACAAATTAATTGAGTATTAGCATGTCATCTAATTAATACAGTCCATCCATTTAAAGAGTTCCCTCTTGAAAGATTGAAATGCTAATATAACAGATCTGGGTGCACCATCAGATGGCTTATCCATATCCAACCAACAATCAAGAAACTTTACTGTCTAAGTGAGACTGGTGGAATGCTACCGAATAAAAATCAACAGTATGTCAAAAAGGTCAAGATTTTAGATGGTAAAAGGACAACACTAGGATTTAATGCAGGTCATAAGACGGTGTAGATTATTAGTTACAACAAAATATAAGGTTGACATAAAAAAACAAAAATTTAGAACAAGTAGTAATGAATTTCGATTTAATACCCTAAAGCTTTTGTTGCACAATTGGAGGGAATTGGAAGAGAAATAAAAGTGAACACATCACTTCTAGCACTATGAAGCAAGTATGCCAACTATTGGGGTGCTACCACAACAATGTGGTACTTTAAAGTTATTGACATCCTCTCAAAAAACAAAATATAATTCGTTAAGTTACTAATAAGTTTTGAGCCTTTAAGATAATTGCTCTCATAGAGATTATTGGCAAGCAATCAAGCTATAAATAATCACAACACCATACCAACTTTCTCCTGTTCATTTGCCAATGCTGAAGCTGTTCATGGGGGCTTTTCCAAGTACTCTTCTTATCAGCATCAGGAAAACATCCGTCAATATCCATTGGTTCACTAAAGTTCCCATCCTCAATTGCTTTATTTTCATGGATCACAGATAAAGCTGTGCAATCAAGGGGCTTACAAAGACCAAAATCTGACAACTTCATGTGACCATTTTTGTCCAGAAGGAGGTTATCAGGTTTAATATCTCTGAAAAAAGCACAAATAATACAACGAGAGTAGCAGTTACCAACTTAAACAAAATAGTTAACTAGCAATATCATTGTCATATAATATGCAGTTGCAGTTCATTGATATCCAACCTGTGAATGTAATTATGTTTGTGAATCGACTCAATGGCAAGAACACTTTGGGCAATGTAAAACCTAGCAACATCTTCAGTCAACGTGTCCTCCCTCATCAGTAGAGTCATCATATCACCCCCAGGAAGGTATTCCATGATCAAATATAAATACTCCGCATCTTGAAATGAGTAATAGAGTTTTACAATGCAGTGGCTTGCAACTTCTGCCAACAAATTCCTTTCAGCTCTAACATGTTCTACCTACGAAGCATGATAAGGTTATGTCAAAGTACTGAAGTATGGGGCAAAGCAGCATGAACTATTAAAAGTAGATACAAAATGAAATGCACAAAGGTAAGCGCAAAGGCAGCCTCAGTTTGACAATATATTAGAAAGTGAAGTCTTAACAAAAAGGTATCTGGAAGAACACAGCAAGTAAGATAGAACAATCTAAAACTCAGCATTGAAGCGGAGAAAATGTAGTACTTCATTTTAGGGTGAGTATTTAATAGTTGTAGTTGCAAAGTCATGGTGATTATAGGTAAAAGCTGGTAAGCGCTCATAAGTTATAATCACCATGACTTTGCAACTACAACTATTAAATATTCACCCTAAAATGAAGTACTACATTTTCAAATGAAAGCCAAATTATACATTACTTCAACTAAATTAGATACAGCTTGCATTTAGAAACAGATTTTATGCCGGTAGATTAGACATTGTGATGGCTGTAATCTGGGTAGAGATAGACATGCGAAGACTGGCCCCAGAGAGACTGTAACAACGTTCTAATGTAATGAGGTGATTATTTTTTGGTATGAAATGAAACAATTAGAAAGAGTTAAGTGATTTAACTACAAAGTTATTCACAACTAGGTGTAGTTTTACTAAATAAATTACCAGTCTGCATCTCATCTCACCTGTCCTCTCATCAACATTTCGGATTTCTTCAACTTTTTCATGGCATATATGTTTCCAGATTTCTTCTCACGACATAGTCGAACCTGCAGTGGGTGAGTACGACTTATTGTAAACTGGAAAGAGACATCAAGAATGATAAAGAACAAACATAGGAGAATAAAATCAATTGACGAACTAGTCTGCCTTGTTCGTGTATCAACTATCATGCTCATATCTAACCTCACCAAAGGCTCCTCTCCCAATGATTGTGAGAAGATCAAAATCATCAACACAAATCTTGTGCCTTTTAAGTCGCATAAAGTGTGTCTCTTTTCTTTCTAAGTCTTTAATAAGATTCATCTGTTCCTCTTTGGGTACATCAGAAGACGCTAACTTTCTTTCTAGAACCCATCTCCTGCACCAACAGCACACTACCACGATTAGTAGAAATTGTATCTTGAATCAGAATCTCAGGCAGAGCCAAAAATTGTCTAGGTTGAAAATATGTTTATACTTAACATGCAATCAATCATAATGCTTTCATTTTCATAATAAAGGACAACTCATGAAGGCACGCCACAAGTAAACGCAAACCAAGTTAAACAAGGGTAACAGCCAGACAAACTACCCAGCTAGTATAAGGCATACCAATGATGATGAATGCAGCATACAGCCACAATATCACTGAGCTCATGTAGGAAATCCAGATGCTCAAAAAGCTAAGGATTAGAGAAACATATAAAGTTATATGTGACAGCCTGTAGCTAAGAACATGGCATAATATACAATACAAGGAATTTTTTCTATAACTCAAGACAAAATTGTTGCAGCTAGTTTTGTCACAAAGAGCAAAAACTAGTAGCAACCAACAGGAAAGGTGCAAGGAACTTCTTGCATAAATAGAAGTGTCGATCTGCCAGTGTTCCAGATCAGCCTGTGAACAGAATCTAAGAAAAGAATGCCAAGATAGTGAAATATTTCATTGTTGGGTGGAAGACAAACTATTGCCAATTCAGAGTTGAGGCTCGAAATGTCAAAAATGAGGACTGTTTGGACTATGTTCTGAGCATCTCAAGTGTGAAATTCAAAAGACGTTGTAGTAGTAGGCATTGCCACTAATCTAGAGAAAAGGATGTAATTCTTCTATATCCTCCGAACTATGCTAGATGTCAAGCAAATACATTGGCATCTACTGTCATCAGTTAAATAATTTAGGCTTCTCAAATCCAACTAGATCAAGTTCATTCAATAAGTAACAGAACAATTATGTTCCATAATTTTCGTAGAACGAATATCATTCAAGTGAAGTTGTCACTGTCAAATGTCCACAGCTACAGAAGAAGAAAAGGGTCTTCTGTCCATTTGCCTTCTCATCTGTAAGAAACATACCTAACAGTTTCTAAACATAGTAAAACAGAAAAAGAAAAAGAAGAATACCAAAAAGTTTTCCATTCTAATCTAAACTATAGCAAAGCAAAGGGTTGTAGCAGTTAATAATGTGTATAGAACAAAATAAATATACGAATCTACTAAAGCCCAAAGCTGCTCATCTAGAAGACCAGTTTGATTGAAATAAGCAAGTGACCTCTCTTTCCGTTCTTGAATATTCTTCATATGGGCACGGTAGTGATTCTCTATGAACTGTTTGGCCGCGGCCACTTTCTCCATAGTTAAGCTCGATCCTAGTACCTCCTCATCTTCTCCTGCTCCCCCCTTCTCTTCCTCTTCTATGCCCTCCATCTTCTGCTTTCTTCTTCTTCGTCACTCTATCTCTCTCAGTAACAAATTCACCTTTTCTCAGCTAACTAAAGAAGATTAATACTAAATAATCTCAAGTTAGCCTTTCTTTTTTTTTTCAGGTTTGTTTATTATCTCTCCCAATCTGTCTCCGAAGCTCTCTCACTTTGATTATTTTTGTTCCAAACGACACAAGACAGCCAGACCACTGCTCCCTCTCTCTACAGTCCCGACCCAACACAAAAAGAAAGCACAGATGCAAGTGAAAGAGTCCCTTGGATCCTCTGCACTACACCCGCGTACACTCTGTCACCTACAAACCCAATAGCCCTTAGCCACGTGGTGTGTCGGCTTTCGTTATTCTCGTACTCGCACGCCTCTGGTGCCTTGCAGTTCTGCAAACGTAGAGGATTGGAGCTCGTCTATTTATTATTATTATTAGTTATTAATGTCAGGACTCATAACTGGGTGGTCGTCAGGTGCTTACGCGCGCCGTGCTTCGCGTGGGGTCTAAAGTGAGTTACAGATCGCTGTCTTCCTCATTTCACAATGAATGACGTTTCCACATATTTTCCCCCACAACCACAAAGCATTCCGCATCTCGGCTTATAGACCAAACGAATCAAATACGACCAACATTTAGCATCCAGCATACAAGTTTAATCTAATATGCAAGTCACCACCTTTTGGTATATATAAATTAAAAATCAAACTACAAGATGATTAATCAATTTGACAATATTAAATATTCTTAAAAACAACAAAAATCACGTTTACAAGATCATAAAATACAATTGATTGAAGGGAATACATGAGCAATTCTAAAACATCAAATTGAAATAGAATGAACTAAATCTAAGTAAGATATCCTTAGGACTTTACTATGTTTTAATTCTTTGGACGGATAAGAATTCCTAAATTACAATTATGTTTTCTCTCAAGCAACACAATCTCTATTCTTAGTTTGAATCAAATGAATCTTTTTCTAATTCCAAAAATGTATTTATTCAATTTGTAAATTCTTTTATCCTAACTCAAAAGAATCATATAATTCTCTCTCAAGTAGCCTTCATCATTCATGTTGTGGTATAAATATGGAATGGCGTGTTATTACCATGCTTTGAGTTCTTTAAATGTATTTTAAAAGTTTCTCCGAATTTACTTCTTTTCCTTAGAGAGGTTAGAACAAGACCTAAAATAAAATATAAGAATACCCAAAACACACTACAAGAAAATGCGTGTTTAGCGACGGAAATTATCTACGAAACGTGAAGGTTTTTTGTCGATAAACGAATTTGCTGATGAAAATTACTGACCGCATAAGTCGTTGGAGAAACGGTCGTCGGTAATTTTTAGAGGCGGAAAAGAAATATTTCGTCAGTAATTTATTTTTAAGACCGTCGGTAACTTTACCAACGGAATATTTCTATTCTGTCGATAAATGTTATTGACAAACAAAGTATTGAAAATATGTCGGAACATTTATAAGCAGTAAGTTGTGTCCAATCAGCAAATTTAGCGACAAATATTGTGTGTGCGTCGATAAATTTAATGACAATCAAGTTGTTGAAGTTTCATCGAAAAATTTAGCGATGGTAAGTTTTTCCGTCAGAAAATTATTTACCCACGAAATGTTCTTATTCCATTGGTAAATTTAATACTAAATTTGCCGACGGATGTGATAATTCCGTCTGTAAATGTACCGATATTGTTTTTTTTATTTTTCATACATTTAAGTAGTTGTAAATTTAATTTTGATTGGTAATCTTATGATTGATATTTAATTTCTACAATTATCTAATGATAATCTGTTGAATCTTTTATACATTTAATTTATCTAAACAGTAAGTTGAATGATAATATAAAGTAAAAATTATCTTGATTGATAATAATTATCTGCAACAATAAATATGTAATTCATATAAAATAACTTGAGAGTAGCAAAACTAAGCTATGCAGTTAGTGAAGGTGGATGGTCTGACTGCTGCGATGAGGTGCTGCCCCTCTCTTTCAATTCATCTATCTCATTATGGAGCTGGACTATGTACTCTATTGATTGTTGCATCTGAGATGCTAGCATCTATAGTATACTCTCAAGCTGAACGACTATCTCATTGGATGTTCGATGCAACTGTACTAGACATAGAAGATTACAAATAGCATATGTTCGCAAATGAGCCTAAGCCAAAGATCCTTCCTCGATGGTCTTTAACATCAACTGCATCAAGATATGCATGACTCTCATCAACAGTTTCAAAGTGTTGAGACTGTCATCGAATGCTTTCTTGTATTTGGTCCTATCATGATGCAATGTTTATGTTAATAAATGATAATTATTAAGAATTAATATTAAAGCATAAATTTCATATACATTAAGTTCTCTATATCGGGTATTGATGAAGGTCACACCATCATGCTTCTTAGTTTGGGTGTGCAAAAAGAGCAGACGAGGTGTAGACTTCTTACTTATAGACTTTTCTTGTATCAGAATAAAATGTTATAAGTGAACTACAATTTTAAAATTTTCGACAGAGTTTCATCTATTTTTATAATATTTAGCCTTGTTGAAAAAAGAAAATAACTCAACAACACAACCATATATGGCACTAGACATTTATAACATTATCATTTTCCATAATACACATATTTTCATTCCAAATTCACACATCAAATTAAATTGAAATACATCAAAGTAAAAAAAATCAAAATATAAATGTAAAGTGTAGATAGTTACAAGTTTTTCTGTATGCTCTTGGTGGGTAATAAATCCTCCGGTGTATAGGGAAGACTCTCTCCCTAGTCCCCTACGTCTGTTGGCAGAATGCACTCTGAAATGAACATTGCCTCGAGTGATGTCCAATACTGCTACCAACGATCCCATATTTCTTCATCTATATATATGGAAGTCATACACCAGTTTTGTGTAACACATTAAAAAGTCTCTATAACGTGTACGAGCTCACCTCTCCCATACTTTTTAAATTATCACGTCAATTTTGGAATCCCAAAAAATTCTTTCTGAAAAAAAAACATACTATAAGTCTTATAACCTACAATATTTATCTAATTAATGCATAAAATTAATTAGATAAAAATACAAAAGAATATTTTTTTTACCTCAAAATCTTGATTATAAAAATCGTTTGTCGCCTGAGAGACATTTTTCCATATATAACCTTCAAGATCAGTCTTCTCCTTGAACTTGGATGTCATGTTTCTTGAGCATCCAAACAGAACCAACCTAATATATAAGCAATTTTAGATCATTTTCAAATTAAAACTTATAACTTCAATATAAACCTATGGTGTATCATGCATATATTTTCACTCATAGATTGTTGACTATTGTGATATACGTTCTTCCATCTACTCCCTTAGCTCTAAGCTGGAGGTCGCCTTCTTCATCTACAATGTTTAGCCCTAATATCTTTGTCGGTATAGGGGTATTGGATGGTGTAGGAGTGTTGGATGGTGTAGCAGCAGGTACAGAAGGTGATGCCTCATTTGGATGTGTAGTAGCTAGAGGTACAGCACCTGATTCTATAGCAGCTACAGCATATGATGCTTCACCTAGTAACTGGCTCCAAATCGTGGTAACCTTAACCTTGGCCGCATCATATCATGTTTTCTCTTTAGTGACATATTTTTAACTTGAAATTCACATTTTATTAAATATTCTAGTAATAAAACAATATAAATTGAATATATAACAATATATTGTTGATGTAATAATAGATTTATTCATATAATATTCTATTACAAACACAAATGAATTGCTATCATGATCACTTAATTGTAAATCAAAATCATCATCATCCTCTTTTCTAAAGAATTAGAATCAAACTCAGGCTCCTTTTCAGATTTCTCACCCTCCTCATCTTCTCCAGTAAAAATTTCAACATAGTCATTATTTAGATTGCTCAAAGGTTCATTCTCGTCATATGTAACACATACATTTATTTCATAAACATCTTTCTGAAACGCTTTACTTTTAATTCTCCTATTTTCTCCTTTTCCATACAATTCGAAAGCACCTCTAGGTTTCACTTTACAAACAGCCAACCAATCTGACTTATCTCGTCATAAGCTAGGAAAAAGCGACATAATACACCTAGATTGCTTGCATT
This sequence comes from Erythroxylum guanchezii, assembly GCA_025629825.1. Taxonomy (NCBI): domain Eukaryota; kingdom Viridiplantae; phylum Streptophyta; class Magnoliopsida; order Malpighiales; family Erythroxylaceae; genus Erythroxylum; species Erythroxylum guanchezii. The sequence goes on along the minus strand of JAOTAX010000008.1, from coordinate 35,871,475 downwards.
GCCAACACAAAAGATTTAAATTGTCTAAATCTTTTTCGTTGGTTGATTTTAACTAGATTGTATCAGCTGTATACTTTTGTACCAACATTAGGAGTTGGATCAAACCAGTCACACTTAAATATCACACTTTGCTTTATTGGCAATGCAGGGTACTTAATTTCAAGTATCTCAATAATTTTATCACAATAATCTATCAATTCTCCCTATATGCAAACCTCACTATTTACTGGTGCCATACTATAACTATGATATTCTGTATGAAGTTTGTATCCATTAACGAAATACACTTGATATGATTTAACAGTTCGTAAAGGCCTTTTCGCAAGATCATATATGAACTTGTTTTCTATTGGATTTTCTGAGGCATACAATTTTTTTCATATTAAATACTATAATGTCATTAGAACACTTTGATCTGATAATTCAACCATTTCAATAATTATAAGTGAAAACTTACATATTTCTCAAACTATCGAGGAAAGTGTCTTTCAACTCCTTTATTGATATCATCCTATATTTTTTTGGGAATTAGCTTGTGTAACAATTTTTCATATAATCTAAAGACATTATTATGTATTTTAGTTGTGAATAACACTAGCTTCAAAAACCCAAAAAATCAATTTGAAAATCAACTTCAACTTATTGCACAAAAGGTTGAACCTATTAACAGTTTAATAAAATATAACCATAGGCAACCTCTATGTCTTCCTCTGTTAACATTCTTCTTGTCACCGTCCATATGTTTGTCCAAGATATGTGAAAGTGGATAAGTTGCCATCAACATCACTCATTCCTCCCTCATCGTCATGACGAGGAACTTTTCTTTATCTTATGTGCATATGCGGCTCAAAATAATATAAACAAAATGTATTTGCTTCCTCCACTAAATAAGCATTACATATTGAACCTTCAACTCTAGCCTTGTTTTTGACATTTTCCTTTCAGTGATGAAAATAAATACATTACAAATAGCTATTAATATACAATTATGTGAATAAAACATGTTATAACTCCAATTTAAATATTTAATATGATTACATCTCAAATGGATACATCTATCGATATTCAACTGGACCAGTAAATTTAGCCTCGTGTGTTAAATGCATGGCTAGATGCTCCATACAATCAAAGAAACTTGGATGGAAAATCCCTTATAATTTACACAAGATTACTGGAATTTTCCTTTCTAGTTTTTCCATTTCAACCAACTTTATTTCAAATGATGTTAAGCTTTTGAAAAACAAACTTAATTCTATTATAGCTTCCCAAACCTTATTCGGTAGCAACTCCCAAGATGCAATTGGAATTAGCCTTTGCATAAACATATGGCAATCATGACTTTTCATCCCAAATAATTTGTACTTCCTCATGCCTACACCTCGCCATGTTTGAAACATATCCATCGAGAAACTTTAGACTTTTCAACCATTCACACAAAATTTCCTTTTGTTTTTTGTCCAAAGTATAACATGCTTTCGGATATTTATCGATGCAAAGATCTTTTTCAAACTTATTCCTTCTACACAAAAGCTTCAAATCAGCTCGTGATTTTGCATTGTCCTTTGTCCTCCCTTCAATGTTCATTATGGTATTGAACAAGTTGTCAAAAATATTTTTTCAATATGCATAACATTTAGATTATAACGTATCAAATTAGTTTTTCAATATGGCAAATCCCAAAAGATGCTTCATTTTCTCAAACCAAAGTTTTTACTAATGCTTGTACTAACTTCGTCAGCTTCAAGTTCTGTAACTTTCAGCAACCCTAATTCATCAATCTCCTGTAATATCTTTTCACAAGCTTTGTCAGGGGGAAGGGGTGTTTGTACCATCTTATTCTTAATGAACTTTTGTTTATTGTATCTAAATGGATGATCTGGAGGAAGAAATTTCTTGTGGTTGTCAAACTAAGATGTTTGGGCCCTATTAAGAAGATAAAATGCATCAGAATCATTGCCTCAATAAGGACAAGCCAATTTTCCTACTATGCTCCATCATGCCAACATAGCATACGCCGAAAAATCACTAATAGTCTACATCAAAGTTGCTCTCAACACAATATTTTTTTAAGAGACACATCATATGTCTCCACACCATATTCCCAAAAATGATGCAATTCATATACAATTTTATACTTTGGATTTCTAGGCCCTGGCACAATCACTGTTAAGAACATATATGTCTCATTCATACACATTCATAGAGGCAAATTATAAGGAGTAATCATGATTAGCCATGATGAATATTGTTGCCCGGATTGATCAAAAGGTTGGAATCCATGCGTCGACAATCCCAACCTAACATTTCAACTTTCAGCTGCAAACTCATAATGGATGTTATTGAAATGTTTCCATGCCAGTGCTGTAACACCCCACTCCCGCGTGACCCGAACCCGACATCGATGGTGATATCTGAGTCCGTGCCCCGTGAGGGTGGCGTGCTACATCACTCATTCAGTAATCGGTACACTTTTTTTCACATAACAAAATATGCGGAATTCAATACCCAAATTGGGTCCTCATTCAATCATATACAAATTCATTATACACAATTTATACATTAGCCACTCGGGCCCATTTCCCAAATACAAATATACAATTCATTACAAACTTAAAAACATGCAATGCAGACACGAACTGATCCCGACCTCTATCCTTTACTTGAATCCTGCTAATATACTCCCGTTGGCCTAATGGGGTATTCTTCTAATCCTGAAAAAAATAGTTGCAAATTTTGGGTGAGGTTTTGCGAACTCAGTGAGTGACCATTATTAATGGCTCACTCATCACATATCACATAAGACATATAGTTCATAAATCACATATCATTTCACAATTTTCCAATATCGCACATGTTCATATTATGTCACATTCAAATCACTGAACCAATCTCACTTTATTTCCTATATCATATTATTACACATATTCATATCATTTCATTAACAACCATATTGAATCATATATACTTGTTTAGTCATTTCCCATTCAATATCATTTATTCATTTATGTCATGCATATGCAATGCATATGAGACTCATTTTCTAATTGTTACTTTGTTGTGATCGAGTGCCTGAACTGTCTCATATAGGGCTCATTTTTGCTTCTCTAGGAGAGCCCTCAGGGTATGCATTAGAAAGCATCTTAGGGGTAGGAGAGCC
>JAOTAX010000008.1:35854841-35864847 GCA_025629825.1 Erythroxylum guanchezii | reverse complement strand
TTGAATTATTAAATATTATGAGAACACATATTTTATGTCCAATTGCAAACCCTATTTAGAAACTTATTATAGCCATCCGCACAACAAAGGATAAAATTACCGTTTTGCCCTTATGTTGGCTTTTCTTTCTAGATCTCCCATTTTACTTTATATGGTAATTAAAATACAAGATCTCATCTTAGTGTTAAGAATTGATGGGTAGTTAATCCATCAAACTGCTGGCGCCAGTTTAATCACCAAATCTCCTTAAAACATCTAGAAGTGATGATATCATTACAAACTCTTTATTTGAGTGAATGTTTCCTGATACATGTTTCAATTAATAATTCCAACATGTAAACACTGGATAAGCACTGGATTAATACTCTATAAAAATCTATTTCGATCATATCAAGAATTATAATGAAATACATACGAGTTCACCACTTATCAAGATTATGATCCATAATAAGTGAATGCTTAAGTTATTTGTTTTAAGATTAAAGAAATGACCCACTTTATTCTTGAAAATATACTTGATTCTAGATTCATTTAATAGTGCCATTATCGACAGTCAACTATCATGATATGAAACTCATCATTCCCTTAAAGTAAACTCCTTTACTTACATGGAAATAAATCGCAACGCTACATTCTAAACCATAATCAAGCGACCAACTTGATTATTAAACTGTGAATCAATTATTTTAGATTCTTATAATATACATGTTTCCCATACATCTCTATGTATATGTATAGTACTTAAAAAAGAATCTTGGTACCTTTTGACTAGATATACAATGCTAACACAAATAAAACCAAACTATTTTGTTTCATTAATAATAAATATTTTTATTACAAAACTGTAATTGGAAGAAAATTAAGTTACATGTAAATAAACTTGCTTTCTAGGGCACTATATTTACATAACTCTAACACTAGGAACCTCAATCTCTTGAACCGGTAACATATGTGTCTGATCTGAACAATATCTTTGGAGCATACTCGCGGGAAATACATTGTGTAATTGAGACATCTCATTCGATAAAGGTAACTTGTATGCCAATGATCCTATCCTCTCAACGATCTTATAAGAACCAATGTACCTAGGACTCAACTTGCTCTTTTCATCGAATCTTAACATTCCTCGCCAAGGCGATACCTTAAAAAACACTCTGTCTCCTACACTATATTCTATATCCCTTCGATGATGATTTATATAGCTCTTCTGTCTATCTTGAGCCTCTTTAATCTAACTCCTAATTAGTTTCACCTTATCCACAATATCTTGTATTAATTCTAGGCCTTTGATCATTCTCAAGCCCTCTTCATCCCAATATAGAGGCAATTGACACTTTCTGCCATACAATGCCTCATATAGTGCCATTCCGAAACTACCTTGATAATAGTTATTATATACAAACTCAATCAAAGCTATATACTGATCCCAAGCTCCTTGGAAATTCAATACACATGCTCTGAGCATATCCTCAATAGTCTTGATTATCCTCTCACTCTGTCCATCTGTTTGAGAATGAAATGCAGTATTAAAGTTTAACTTTGTACCCATAGCTGACTGAAAACTCTTCCAAAAGCTTGAAGTGAATCTGGGATCCCCGTCCAATACAATAAAGACTAGAACCCCATGCAATCTAACCACCTCATTCACATATCTTTGGGTCAACTGGTCTAGTGAGTTATTCTCTCTCACTGGTAAGAAATGGGTCGACTTAGTCAATCGGTCGACTATAACCTATATAACATCATTCCACCTTGGAGTCCTTGGCAATCCTATAATGAAATCCATGGTAATTCATTCCTATTTCCACTCCAGCATAGGCAATGAATGTAGTTTCCCAACTAGAGCCTGATGCTAAACCTTAACTTGCTGGCATGTTATACACTTAGCAACATATTCCGCTACTTGCTTCTTTATTTCGAGCCACTAGAAATGTTGCTTAAGCATATTATACATCTTGATAGTACCAGGATGCATAACATAAGAGGCCATATGAGCTTCCTTGAGGATTTCCTTTCTCAGATCATCCACATTAGGCACGCATAGTCTTTGCTTCAGCCACAGTGTCTCATCCCTCAATTCAAACTCAGAATTCGGATTTATCTTCAATTTTTCAATGAGCATTACCATAGTGGGATCTTTGTTCTATACATTTTTTATTCTATCATGCAATAACAACCTCAACATCAATGTAGCAATTAAGTCCTCATCCTGCTCCATATTCAATTCCCCATTTAAAGCTCTCAAATGAAATAAGCTTGGTAACCTTGATAAACAACTCTGAGCTATACTGCTATTTGACTTTCTACTCAAAACATTAGCCACCACATTAGCTTTCCCTAGATGATACTCAATCGTCCAATCATAATCTTTCAATAATTCTACCCATCTCCTCTGTCCCATATTCAATTCTTTCTGACTCAACAGATATCTCAAACTCTTATGATCAGTGTATATGTAGAATGTATCTCCATATAGATAATGTCTCCATATCTTTAGAGTAAAAACAACTGCAGCAAGCTCTAAATCATGTACTGGGTAGTTAATCTTGTGAGACCTTAATTATCTCGATGCATAAGCTATCACCTTGCCATACTGCATCAATACACATCCTAATCTTTGATGCGAAGCATCATTGTATACTACATATCCTCTAGTTCGATGGTGCAACTCCTCAAAACTCTTCCGACATTCATCATTCCATCTAAAACCTACATTCTTCCTCAGAAGTTTAGTCAGAGGTGTTGAGATCAACGAGAACCCTTCAATAAACCTTTGGTAAAATCCGACCTATCCTAGGAAGCTTTAGATTTCTGACACATTTCTCTGAGCTTCCCACTTCATCACTGCTTCTATCTTCTTTGGATCCACTTGTATGCCTTGTCCAGTCACTATATGGCCCAAAAACACTACTTGATCCAGCCAAAATTTACACTTATTGAATTTGGCATACATCTATTTCTCTCTCATAATCTGTAAAAATCACTCTCAGATGCTCAACACGTTCTTCTTTGCTCTTGGAATACATTAGGATGTCATCAATGAATACAATAACAAATCGATCTAGGTAGGGCTGAAATACCTTATTCATCAAAGCCATAAATGTAGGTAGGGCATTAGTTAACCTAAACGGCATTACTAAGAACTCGAAATGCTCATACTGCTCCTAAATGCACTTTTCGGTACATCAACTTCTGCTATTTTTAACTGATAGTACCCTAATCTCAAATCCAACTTAGTAAACACATGAGCTTCTTGTAACTTGTTGGATATTTTATTTTCTTAGAATTTAATCCATTAATTTAGCAATCATAAGTAGAAACTAGAATTATGGAATAGAAATGTTAGAATTAAGCTAGAGTATAATAGGCATAATATGGTGTTTAATAGACTAAAGGAGTAAGTAGGTATTACATTAAACGAGGAAGGGTAATTTTGGAAAGACAATAAAGTGGTCTTGAATAAGAAAGAAAGAAGAAATTGTTGGACCCCGAACTCTTCTTAGAAGTTAGAACTATTAAATGAGAAATTGTTGGCAATTAGTTATGAGTAAAGAAAAAGGAGAATTCTTGAATTGGAAATGAGGTAAGAAATGGTTTAGGTATAAGATGGGTTATATGTGAAATGTTGGACGTTAAAAGCTGAAAAATGTAGTTGAAACATATTCATTGAGTATGATTAGATGTTTGGCCATAACTTTTTCTTTAGTTATCCATACGAGATGATTTTTGATTTGGAGTAAACTTGAGATATAGAGCTACAAATTGTTTGAAGAAATCAAGTTTTAATTTAGTCTCTAAGAATTTCAATTTCGGGATGGAAGTTAAGCACAAAATATTGTTTTAGTATCAGAACAGTTCGGAAATGTTTGGGGTATAACTTTCAGATTACTGAACCAAATTGAATGAATTTTTTGTCCTTAGAAAATTAAGACAATGAGGAACATTTTTCTAGAAGGAAACATTATCAAATTCCTTCAATTTTTCCATGATCATTAGTTAAGGAGTTAGAAGTATAAGATGTTAGTTTTAACATACATAAGGGGGTAAAATGGAAGGACAAGGTAAATGAATGGTAAATTGGGAAAAGACCAATAAATGGTCTTGAATTAAGAAGGAATAAGAGAGAAGTCGTGAGAAAGGGAAGAAAAGAGAGCAAAACATGAAAGAAGAGAGGAGAAGAAAAAGAATTATGGGAGAATCTAAGAAGAAGAGAAAATCGTGAGAGAGAAAGAAAGAAGAAGAAAAAGGAAGAGGAAATCATCTTGTTAAGGTAAGTCATCTTTTTTCTTCTTGCTTGTTAGAGAAGGAGTTAGAGAGGGAAAAAAGGGTTTTGTGTAGAGAATGAAGGGTTTGTGTTAGAAGAAGATGATTTGAGAGGCCCATTTGATTTTTAGGGTTTCTAAACTATGTTTTGGTCTTTCTAACTTAGATAGACTATGGGCAAGTTAATGCTAAGCCCAATTTAGCAATTATTTTATTTTTTTATTTTAAAGTTTTAGGGATTTTATTGAATTGGAATTGAATCGGAGATTGGTTTGTTTTAGGAAATCAAGAGAACCTTATTTAAGAGCAAGGGGAGGGACATCTTTGTGCAAGTCTATAAGCAAGGAAATCAAGGTGGGTTTCATGTTTATAATTTAATAATGAGCCATTAAAGTTTTCCAAATCAAGAGAATAAAATGATTTCAATTACTTTATAAATGTGCATATATTGCTTTTAAAAGATTTAAAGAATTTGCTTATATGTGTGTATATGCTTAATTGATTGAATTTGAATTGTTGTGAATGTGGAAAAATGCATTATGATGTATAATCATGTTATGCCATTGAAATGTGTCATGGCATTTTGTATAAAAGAAAAAGAGGAAAAAGCATGAGAATATGAAAACGTATAGAAGTGAATTGAACATAAATTTGCTTGTGATTAGGCAAGAGAGGAACCTGTTTCGTTAGTCATGTGCACATTGACCTATAACCTTCTCTCGGCTGCCCACTTGAGGCCACCAGATATGAGAATTTGGACTTGTTTTGTTCACGGTGTAAACTTGGTTTCTCTGTTTCGTTCCATGAAAATCTCGAGCCATTTGTTGTGCATTGCATCTGTGAATTGGCAAGTTGATGCATACATGATTTGTATTATTGTGAATTGGTTGAGAACTATGCTTTTCTTGAGTTCAATAAGAATTTTCTATGAAAAATGAATAATTTCAATGGTTTTGGTTGTTATCAATTCTAAGCTGTTACCCACGAGCTTTTAAGCTCACCCCGACTCTCCTTCTCCTATTTAGGTGATGAGTAAAAGATCGAGTGAAAGAGAGTCAAGGCATTGCTCCGATCAGGCATACTTTTGTATTTTAAGTTAGACTTTGTAATTATGAGGCTTTAGTCACACTTCAAGTATTAGTTGTTCAAGTATCTTTTGTATTTTGGGATTTTGAGACATTGATATATTGTGGCTTGGAAAGCCCATTGAAGCTTTGTAAAATGGCTATTTCTTTGGATGGAAATGAAATATGACTGTGATTTGCTCATGACTCTTAAAGTGTGTATACCACATTTTCAAATTTTCATAGGGATAAGATTATATACTGACTTTAAGGGAAAAATTGGATTAATCTAGGCTCAATTAGACAAAGTTGTCTTCTTAGAATTTGTATCTCATCTTCTTAGCTTTCCAACGGTATAAAGTATGAAATTTTTAGATATCAGAGTTGAGAGGTATAAGCATTATAAGTTGTGATGCTACAGGAGAGGTATACACAAGACAATTATGGTAAATGATGAGAATTTGTGGTTTTGATGAATAAAATGAGTAGAGATTAGAGGATTTAACGAAACAAGGTTGGTGGTTGAACAAATATGAAGTGATATTGCACTTGGAGAGGTGAATTTGTGAAAATTATGAGTGAAAGTAATGTTAGATTGAATGTAGGAACCATTGGAGAGGCTTTGAAGGGGCTTGGGTATCCCCTATGTCTATTAGACGGACTTTAGGTCCGTTAAATGGACCTTCTCAGGTCTGTGAGGACCCCCAGCATCGCCCATGTCTGTTAAATGGACCTTCTCGAGTCTAGAATAGGCCCCAAACCCGTGTATGTCCTTTTAACTGACATACATTGTATATTTTTGGAAATTTGTGTTTTTGACCCTTTAAATGGCAAGCTCTCTCTTCAGGGTCTTCATAAAAGTTGTAGACCTCACAGTCCGCTTTCAAACATTCTAAAACGACCTCAATCCGACATCTCTATTGGAAGTTATGGCAATTGTGCCAAGACAGGTACAATATGATTGAGGATATAAACATGTTTGATTCTTTTGGCCATAAATTCATCATCTGACCTCCAAATGAGGTGATTCTTAAAGCAATAGATTCCTAAGACATTTTTCTATCTCTACATCAATTGAAAAATATTGATGGAAAGAAAGTGAGGGATCGGTTGGAAGAGCATGACTAGGTCATGAACACACTTTGGATTTTTAAGCATATCTTAAGCTACAGAGCTCCAAATGAGATGGTTCTTGTTTCAAAATAAACTAGGGACATAGAGCTACAATTGTTTTGAAGAAGTCAAATTATGATTTTGGTGATTGGCTGGTGTGGGCACACCACCCTTGTGAGATGACGACTAATAAGGGTTCTTTGAGATAACCCTATAGGGAAATGCGCTCATGTTTTATAACTCTAGATTGTTGGGCTCTGGAAATGAGGTCCAACATCTATACTTAATTACTTGATTTTGAATTGTTGTAATTGTTGGCAAATGCATTATGATTTACTATCATGTTATGCTTTGAAAGATGTTATGACTTTTGCTATAATCAAAAAAGGAAAAAGCATAAGAAGCATGAAAATATGAATATGTGATGGAGTGAACTGAGCTTAAAATTTTGCTTGTGTTTGGGCAAGAGAGACACCACTTCGTTCGTCACGTGCACATTAACTTAATGCCTTCTCTCGGCTACCCAGTTGTGGCATATGAGCTCCTAAGAAACGGACTCGTTTGGTTCTTGATGTAAACTTCGGTTTCTCCATTTCGATCCATGAGACTCTCAAGCCATTATATTTGCGCATTTCATTTGAATTGTTGAGCACGATATGCATTTGAGTGTTATGTTTTGATGGTTAAATATACATGATATGTGTTATGTGATAACTTCCTTAACTATAAGTTGTTGTGCTAGAACGGTTGATGATTGAATTGCTATATTAAAATGAGATATAGATGTAGATATATATATATATATATATATCTACATCTATATATATATATATATATATAGATATATAGATGTAGATATATATATATATATATATGCTTGATTTGTACAGCTCGTTACCAATGGCTATAAATATATTAGCCACTGAGTTTCGTAGCTTAACCCATTATTTTTCAATCCTTAGGTGTAGAACGAGAAGGTTATTGATCCTTACAAGGCATTGGCAAACTCCGAGATAGCTCTTTCGTAACTAAGTTCGATTATTTTTGGGTAGCTTTATAAGCATATCAAACATAAGCATTCATTTGTACTTTGTATTAAGCTATTGATGTGGCTGTTGATATGTAACTAAAGCTGTGCTCAAACTCCATTTTGTTTCAGTAATCAGATTAAGAATTGAAGAAGTTTCTTTTGTATATGTTCATATTTGATCTTTTATTGAGTTGTTAATTGTTGTCGAAAATTTTATGTACAAATTAGTGTTGGATTGTTGGGGTCTGGGTTGCGGATGCAAAGGCTTTGCCATGGCAAAGCTAGACTTTGGCTGCGACGAACCTTTCCCGAAGGTGTTTTTGGCTCGATCTCGAAACTTTGTCGCGGCAAAGCTAGACTTTCGCTGCGGCATAATTTTTCCCGAGAGGTCCTTGTGGTTGATTTGGAAACTTCGTCGTGGTGAAGCCAGACTTTTGCCACGGGGCATTTTTCCCGAAGGGTTCATTTGTTTGATTATGAAACTTTACAGTGGCGAAGCCAGACGTTGGCCGCGGCGAACTTTTCCTAAAAGGTCTTTGGAAATATTTCCTTAACTTCACCGCGGAGAAATAATTACTTTGTCACGACGAACTTACCAATGTTGATGCTGAACTGTTCCTTACAATTGGAAGCGTTCAACGTCCCTCTCACATGCTTTCTTTACTTAACCATCTCAAATTGTCTCCTTGGAATGAGTAACGAGACTTGGGCCTAACACAACTGATCAAGTAGATCATCAATTCTTGGTAACGGGTACTTATTTTTGACTGTTACCCGATTCAGTTGCCTATAATTGATGCACAATCTTAGAGTTCCATCTTTCTTCTTCAGAAATAATACTGGAGCTCCCTAAGGTGAAACACTGGGTCTAATGAAACCCTTTTCTAGCAACTCTTATAATTGAGCCTTCAACGTCTTTAGTTCCACAAGTGCCAGGGGGAATAGATATAGGAGCAGCACCTAGAGCTAACTCTGTTTTCTGATTTGGAGATAAGCCAGGCAACTCTATGGGAAACCCTTCTAAGAATTCCCTAACAACAAGAATGTCTTGTACATTCTGTTCAGCTCGAGTATTTATGACATGGGCTAAGTAAGCCTCACATCCACCTTACGTCAGCCTCAAGGCACTCATAAATGAGATCAACCTGGCTGGCACTACTTGACTAATACCTCTGAAAATTACTCTCGGCTGATTAGGAGATTCGAACACCACCTCCTTAGTGTAGCAATTCATGATTGCCCTATGAGTAGTGAGCCAATCCATTCCTAAGATAATATCTCTCTCTCTCAACTATAATATAATCAAATCTGCCTCCAATTCCGCCTGATCAATTCGAATCAAGCACCTCTTGCAGACTTCTCCTATAACTGTGGTACTACCTATCGGTGCACTCACCTCTAATCCATACTTCAACTGTTCTCTATCACAATGCAACCTAAATGCCAGTTGCGGTGCGATAAAAGAATGTGTAGATCTAAGATCTAACAATGCAAATGCTTTATAATCAAAAATAAGTAGTGCACTTATAATGACATCCAGAGAATCCTGAGCTTCCTGTCCAATTATGGCATACACTCTAGCTTGGGACTGTGGTTGGTTGCTTTGGCCCTCAGTCCTGACCGAAGGACTTCCAACAATCATCTTGCCTCTAGTACGGCCTCTCTGTCCAAACCCACTAGCTCGGCTCTGTTGGATAATAGCTTCACTCACTGATCCCCATCTCACACCAAACTGGGCTCCAGTAATAACAAGACAATCTCTGATTCTGTGCTCTAAAAAGCCATATCGAAAACAAGCTCCTGATAATGACCAGCACTCTCCACCGTGCTTCTTCCCACAATGCTCACAAGGGGGTAACTGGTTCGACACTGTACCCTTCCACTACTAGACTGTATGAAGCTATCCCTCTGTCTGAACCTCGACTGTCTCGATCCAACTGGTGGTTTGAAAGCTTGATTCTGACGCTTGCTAAATCTGCTGCCAGAATCACTCTAAACTTCATTGGGCCTCTTCATTCAAGACCCTTGCCTAGACTCTGCTTATCCCTCTCTCAATAGCTCCTCAATTCTGATCGAGGCAGCTCTCAACTTAGTAAAACTGCATAGGTTAGTGATTGCTAACCTTGTTGTAATCTCCATGTTCAACCCATCTTTAACTCTCCTACACTTGTCTTCTTTTGTAGGAATCAAGGCAGTAAGATACCCCATCAGCTCATTAAACTTGATCTCATACTTTGCTATAGACATTCTACCCTGTTGGGCCCTGAATTTTTTTTATTTTTATTCATTGATTTTATTTATTTATTCATTCTCTTTATTTATTCTTTTTTTTTCTTTAATTGTTTTAATATTTTTGTTTGATAGTTAAGCTTTGAAATTAGCAAGTATGTATGGGAATTAGAAATTTGAAATTAGAATGAAGGGTTAGGATTAAGTTAGATGTTTTGTAGCAGGCTTGAAAGTGTAGAGCCATATGAGACAAAAATAAGGGCAAAAGGGGAAAGTCCTTGTAAGTGAAGGGCATTTTTGGAAGGAA
>JAOTAX010000008.1:35782349-35804124 GCA_025629825.1 Erythroxylum guanchezii | reverse complement strand
CTTTCATAACCCAAACAAATCTACTCAAATTTCAAAGTCATCAAAACCAATCAATCAATTTTCTTAAAGCACAAAAATCATCTCTAACATAATTCATATACAAAACATTCATTTCATTTCATTTTAATATTTCTAATTTCCACTAAAAATTCGGGGTCCAACACTTGATAATCCGCAAGTGCACGGTTCGTTAGCGTAGTACTAAAGGTGTCAATCCCACGAGGAGGGAGTTAATTTAATCCTAAAATCTAAGGCTAGAAACAAAAATAGAAATCTAAGACGTAACAAAACAAATTCAATTCATTTAATCAAATTAAGAATCAAAGACAAATATACTAATTATTAAGCAATTGCAATACACCAAGAATCAACCGAAAGAATTTACTAATTGAGAGAAAGGGAATTTTACCTATCCTTAATGCTAACCTAACTGATTATGAATTATCAGATTGTTAGTTCTAGACTATCCTAAGGTTGATTACTCTCTCTCGAGTTATAACTATTAACCCTAAATCATAAACCCTAATCAGATTATGGGATCTGCAATCTCTCAATTTACAACCTATCCAAATCCCTAATTAGTTCTGAAGTTTTCTAATGAACTATTGGAAACTTATGCAAGATCTCCCTTCGCACAATTTCTCGATTTGATTCAATTTTTATCTTTATTAAATCACATAACTCTCGTTAGTCCAATTTAATCATTTTTTATTTGATTCACCCTCTCAATTTATTACTGAATTATGAAATTGCATAATCAAACCACAACAAATCCAAATAACACATAACAGTCAGATTTTCATTAATTCAAAAATAAAACTCCAAAGGTGAGTTTAGAACATTCTCAACATTCAAGATCCTATCATCACTATTCAATCCAATTCTATACCATGATCAAACTAAAAATAACAAGAAATACAATCAAATGGAGGATGGGAGGCAGTAATGTCAGGAAACCTCCTGATCCGGGAAGTACATTGAGTCAGCTTCTTCTCCTCTTCTCTCTTCCTTCTTCTCTTCCACAATCTCCCGATGACTTCTCTCTAGGGTTTCTCAAAGTGGCTGATGCAAAAGCTCCTTTTCTCTGCCTTTTTATGTGCTTTTAATACTTCTTTATGTTTTGGGTAACCCTAGGGTTTTTTCAGGGTTTGAAAGGTCCAAAAAATCTCTCGAAACATGAATTTTGTGAGTGTCTATGCACCTGCCCAACGCAAGCCACGATCATGGCCTACACTTACATCTAAGCCTTCTATTACAATCAGGCCATGATCATGGGCCGTTGTTTTGACCCGAATGTCTTCCGAAACTCCTCCATTCTTTGATATTGACCCTGAAACACTAGCAAACACATCAAGGTACCTCAAAAATATAATATTTAAGCTCAAAAGCTTGTACTATCCTATAAAACACTTAAAACACAACATAATATTTAAACTCAAAAGCTTGTACTAACCCATAAAACACTTAAAACACAAATAATTAACAAACTAACACAATTCTAACCTAAACACATACTAAATGATGAGATTAATGGATAAACTTATATCAAACTATGCCCTAAAACATGGTGCAATTTACACTTATCAATGCAACATACCAAATATTAAGATACTTAAAAGTGGCTCCAAAAAAAGGTAATATCATTTCTAAAGTATATGTTTACAATTACTAGTACCAAATATCTTTATATTATCAAATCTAACAGAGAGAGAATTATATATTTAAAGGTATAGTTAACTAAACTAAAATTACCTATCCAAAATAACAAAGTAAAGCAATAAAGAAACTCAAGCAACCAATTGATAAACAAGACACAGATGTAAATTTGGCTGATACAAATTTCTAAGTTTTAAAACCAATTCATCGAACTTTCATCCTAATAGAACTCTCATTGGACACTTGGCATGCTACACAAATTCATCCTTAGTTTGTTTCAAAACCATTGTTTTTTTTTCATTATTCACTAACATTAACACAGAACAACAAACAACGACCCATTAACAACCAAATCAACCCTGATAACTTAATCCACACAAACAAAACCAACGAACATAAAACCATTTAACAACACAAAATGAAGCAAAAAATAAACCCAATAGCAGAGATGACCAACCTCAACAATGGAAGCAAAGATGATAGGTGGACAGTGGACAATGGACGTACGAACAAGTTAGACCGGTCGGAAATGGACAAATGAAGAAGAAACAAAAACGAAGAATAAAGATGATGAAGAAGAAAAGAAGGAGGAGTCTATCGATTTAATTGGAAGGAAAACGGCGTTGTTTAAATTGGAAACAACATCGTTTTTCGTCCAATTTAAACGACAATGACCTTAGTTTTAATTTAGCGATGAAAATTCTTTCCGTCAGTAAATTCTGTTGGAAATTTTAATTGAGAATCATTGATGCTTATTTCCGTTGGCAAAGTTGGCTGTAAAATTTCCTTCTCTTTTAACGAAAGATTTTTTCTTTTGTCGCTAATTTATTACGAAATTTTTTCCATCACTAATTTACTACGAAATTTTTTTGTCGATATTTTGCAAATTTCTTGTAGTGAATTACACCATATATTCAAATCTATGAATTATATATTTCAACACAATTAAAGCAAAAAACTCTTAAAAGGTACAACATAGATATAATGTGTGTAGATAAAAATGTGGAGACAATATTACTATTGCATGCCTACGATTTCTATAATTGAAAAGATGGTAAGAACGAGTTGTGAAATAAAATTTTTTTGGGAAAGAAAACTAGTTATTAAAAATTGATTATGATATCTTAAATATAGGGGATTTGCTATTGTGTAATTATATATGTTGATTACTTGCATTGTTAGTTTTTGACTTATGGTGAATTGTGTTGGATGAAATTGAATTGTATATGAGGTAATCATACAAAATGAGTTATCTTATATAAGATGGATATGCGTATTGTGTAATTATGTACATTAAATAGTTGAAATGTTGGTTTTTGACTTATTAGTTAATTGTGTTGGATGAAATTGAATTTTGTATAATGTAATCATACAAAATGAGTTATATAATATGGATATGCATATTGTGTAATGAAATTATGTGTTCCCTATTTTGAAATATGTCTTCATTTATTTTTATAGATAAATGGAAAGAAGTTTAAAGAAGATACAATGATCCTGCTTAGGCAACATTGGTTCCCGGTATGAAGAACCATACTATTTGCTTGTTTTGTAATATGAATTTGAAAGGTTGAGGAATAACTCGATTAAAGAAGCATTTAGCTAGGGGTTAGAGGAGACGTGGAACCTTGTAAAAAAGTAAGTCATGATGTGAGGTGACAAATGAAAACTTTGCTTAAAGAATATCATCACGAGAAAGATAGAAGGAAGAGATTGAATTATGAAATTGGTAGTAGAAGTTCGTTTACTAATTTTCATGATGATAGCGGAAATGTTGAAGGTAGTAGTGGTAGTTTTCCTTCCTAACAAGAAGTGAATGTTGCATCTAGACCTGATGTTCAGAAATGAAGAAGGCAGACGACAAAATTTTGTACACCACAAATAACTCCTGAAGCCCAACCTTCAATTCATAGTGTCATGCAATTAAGAGATGTGGCTCACAATATAGATATGACAATGACTAGATGGTGGTATGATATAGGTTTAACATTCAATGCTAATCTTATTATTATCAGCCTATGGTAGATTTTGTAGCCTTTTACAGTCCAGGATATAAAACTCCTTTTATTGATGACTACAGAGGTAAACTTTTGAGTTATTTAGTTTCTAAAATTAAAAACTATTTGGAAGAAAGAAGATTGGATTGGGCTACTTATAATTATTCAATAATGTGTGATGGTGGGACAAATAGGAGACATAAGTCTATTATTAATTTTCTGGTTTATTCTGTAAAGGACTTAATGTTTTTGAAGTCCATTAATGCTTCTGGCCTTGTGTATTTGAGTTTGTGAGCCTTTGATGAGGGTGCTTTGTTTGGCGGATAGTGATAAAAAGGCAACAATGGGTTTTTTTTTAAAAGCCATGGAGAGGGCAAAGGAAGTAATTAAAGCCAATATGAAAAATATGATCTTCTTTGTATACACCTTATGATGGCAGGATTGATGGGTTTAGGATTGATTTTTTTTTAGGTTGGGAAAAAGGTAGGGTAAAGTTTATGGCAAGTTGAACAGGTTTGACAAATTTATGTATTTTGGGATCGATTTTTACGAAAAAAACTAGACAGAATTGGCTAGCAAGTCCTTCACAAAGTTTGTAGGATTTTCTTTAAGCTTTCCAATGATATAAGATATGAACTGATTAAATAAGTGGTCGTTGAGTTATGATCAAAACAGTATCAGAAGGTCAGATTCGAACGTTGCTTGAAAATGGTTGAGGGAAGATGAAAGTTTTTAAAGAAACTCACAAACCCAAATTTTGATAGTTTAGGAATACTAACAACCCTAGAAACTCACAACAAATTGGAGCTAGAAAGTCGTGATTTTTTATTATATATCTGAAAATCCAAAACAAGAACAAATGGACCTATATATGGGGAGTTGATAAGAATTTGGGAAGCCACATTGAAATCGGCAACTCACAAATCCTTGGCTTTCCAAAATAGATCATAAACATAATTAAACATTCTTTAAATAGTCTTTAAATAGAATAGAAAATAAAAAAAAAGGAAAAATGACAACTTTAAATGAAAATAAAAACAGAAAGTAGTAAATATAGTCTGAAAATTGTTTAAGTGAATTTCCAGACTTTTTATCCAATGACACAACATCCAAGCTCAGTTTTGGACTTCTTCATGAGCTAGACGAGCATGTTTAATTGGGTTGGTTCGTTGGTTGCATCTTCTTCAAGTGTGAGTAAGGCTTTTACAAGACCAAATGGCTTGACATGGACATGAACTTGCATGATAAAACCCAAATCAATGTAGACTTTAAATTCTTCTTCTTTGGCCGACTAATTCACTTGATCTTCACTAAATCCTATGCTTGCTAAATCTTCAAGGGCCTTAGTTGATGGCCCTCCATCATTCTCCCCTTCTTGGAATGGATCTGCATTCAGGTCCTCTTCTTAGACCGAAATTACATCTTGCTCCCCTTCTTGGAAATCTTCATCTTATGTTAGGCTAGTAGCTTCTTCAGCAAATGGGGTCAAATCTTTCATATTGAAAGTGTTGGATATTCCATATTCTTTGGGCAAATCGATCTTGTAGGTGTTTGCTCCAAATTTCTTCAAGACTTTGTAAGGACCTTCAACTCTATTACTAAGCTTATTCTTTCTTTTGCTTGGGAACCTCTCTTTTCGTAAATGTACCCACACTAAGTCACCCTCCTTAAACTTTACAACCCTTTTAAATTTTGCTTGTCTCTTATAATCCTCATTGTGTTTCAGAATATTCTCTTTTGCCATCCTATACAACTCGACTATTTCTTTTGCTATAAACTCTCCCTTAACACTATGAGGCCCACTAGGCACAATTGGTGACAAATCTATATGACTTAATGGGTTGCCTCCATAAACTAACTGAAATGGGCTGAGTTGTGTGGTTTTAGAATTGGATGTGTTGTAGGCAAACTCAGCTTGAGGTAAAAATTGGTCCCAATTTTTTGTTTTCCCTCTTAAAAGACTTCTAAGAATGTTTCCAAGACTTCTATGGACCACCTCGGTTTGACCATCTGTTTGAAGATGAAATGGCGTACCAAACTTTAATTGTGTCCCTAATCTACCTCATAACACTCTCTAAAAATGACTCCGAAATTTGACATCCCTATCACTCACAATTGACCTAGGCAGCCTATATAATTTGACCACATCCCTAAATACAACTCCATGATATATGAAGCATCCATAGTCTTAGTACAAGGAATAAAATGGGCCATTTTAGAAAACGGTTAACAACTACCATAATAGAATCAAACCCCCTTCTAGTCCTAGGTAACCCCAAAATAAAATCCATAATTACATCCTCCCATGGCTTGTTAGGAACTGGAAGTGGAGTGTATAGATCGGTTGGTTGTGAAGTCATCTTTGTACGTTGACAAGTATTGCAAGCTTGAACTAGTCTCACCACATCCCTGTACCACTTGGGCCAACAGAAGCTTAATTGGGCCAGGTCATATGTTTTGTCACGACCAAAATGCCCAGCCAAACCTCCTCTGTGAACTTCCCTCAAAATGGTTTCTCTAAGTGAACATCTTGGAATGCAACAAGAATTTCCCTTGAAAAGAAAACCATTATGTTTTGCAAAATCACCATGTGCTCCTTGGCCACATTGCTTCCATATCTCCCCAAAACCAGTATCACTTTCATACAAAGTTTTTATATCATCAAAACCAACAACTTGAGCTTGCAAAGAATTCAACAAAACATGCCTTCAGGAAAGTGAATCCGCAACCACATTTTTAGCACCAGGTTTGTGTTTCAACATGAAATCAAATGTCTGGAGATATTCCACCCATGTAGCATGCCTCTTATTCAAATGTGACTGACTTTGAACATACTTCAAAGCTTCATGATCAATCAAAAACATAAAAGGGGCAGCCAACAAATAATGACTCCAATGTTTCAGAGCTCTCACCAAAGCATAAAATTCTAGGTCATAAATGGAGTAATTTCTTATAGCTTCATTTAGCTTTTCACTAAAATAAGCTACAAGTCTTCCCTCTTGACTTAGAACAGCCTCAATTCCCACTCCACTTGCATCGCTCTCTAACTCAAAAGGTTTATCAAAGTTTGGTAAGGCTAGGACAGGTGCATTAGTCATGGCTTTTTGGAGTGTGTTAAAGGCTATGGTGGCTTGTGGTGTCCATTTAAACTCTCCTTTCATCATACAGTAAGTAATAGGGCTAGTAATTGTGCCAAATCCCTTAACAAACTGCCTATAGAAAGAACAAAATCCATGGAAACTTCTAATCTCAAACAAGTTTGTTGGTATGGGCCATTCTAGAATTGCTTTGATTTTGGAAGGATCTATGTTTATCCCACAGTTTGTAACAATAAAACCCAAAAAAGAAATGCTATTTGTACAAAAATCATACTTCTCCAAATTAGCATACAAACTCTCACTGTCTAAAACTTCAAACGCCAATTTCAAATGCACAATATGTTCTTCAACATTAGGGCTATAGATTAAAATGTCATCAAAATAGACAACAACAAATTTATCAAGGAACACTTTCAATACCTCAACCATGAGCTTCATAAAAGTCGATGGGGAATTGGACAACCCCATTGGCATAATAAGCCATTCATACAGCCTCTTTCTGGTCTTGAATGCGGTTTTCCACTCATCACCTTCTTTCATTCGGATTTGGTGGAATCCATTAGCCAAGTTAAGTCTAGAAAAAACTTGAGCTCCTTTGAGTTGATCAAGCATGTCATCTAACCGAGGGATAGGATATCTATTTTTGACGGTGATTTTATTAACAGACCTGCTATCAATGACCATTCTTCACTTGCCATTCCTCTTGAGTACCACAACCATTCTCCACTTGCCATTCCTCTTGGGTACCACAAAGGTCGGCGCCACATATGGACTTGTGGTTTCTTGTATAAAACCCCTATCAAGCAACTTATCAATCTGAGCTTGTAAAGCTGCATGCTCCATAGGATTCATCCTATAAGCTACCTTGTATGGAAGAGTAACTCCATGGACATAATTTATCTCATGTTGATTTTTTCTCAAAGGAGGCAATCCCTTAGGGAGAGTTTTTGAAAAAACCTTTGAGAATTTGTCAATTAAAGGCTGAACAATTGGTGGCACAACCATTTTAGGTTTATCAACATCTTCTACTTTAAGAGGAACATAGGCTAGTAGGCTTTGCAAAATCACACTCTTCTCCTCTGTAGAAATCATTCCTACAGTTCCAACTTCATTCTTCTTTCTCAGCCATTTTGGCTCAAGTGGTAGCAAGGTGAATTTGTGGCCATTTTTCACAAGTGAGTAAGTATTAGCTCTCCCCTGATGGCTCAAATCTTTATCATAGAGCCATGGCCAACCCAGCAAAAGATGACAAGCTGTCGTGGGCACAACATGGCATCATATTTCATCTTCATACTTTTTGATTGAAAAGGAACTAGACATCTTTTTGTCACCTTGATTTCATGCTTTGTATCAAGCCAAGAGAACTTGTAAGGATGTGGAAAAGGCTCGGTTTTGAGGCCAAGCTTATCATCCATCTTGTTTGAGACTACATTTTCACATACACCTCCGTCGATGACTACCTTACACAATTTGCATTTTGAAAATCATCTTGTATGAAATAGAGAGTTCCTCCTCCAATCTTCATCTTCATTCTTTTAAACCCTCAACATTTTCATTGACACTAAGAGCTCTCCATCTAATTCTCCACCACACATTTCTTCCTCCAAATTGTCATCATAAATTGACTCTTCATATACATCTTCTTCACTCATCTTGAACAGCTCATGGTCAATTTCAATAGCTTCTTGAATGGTGATGATTTTGGTTGTGTGGCATTCGGATTGGAAATGTCCAAATCCTTGACATTTGAAACATCTTTGGTGAGTTTTTGGGGTTTGTGGGTTGTAGTTTCTTGGGATAGCTTTTTGGGCAGCTTGTGGGCTAGCATTTTGGAATCTAGGTGTGTATGGGTTTGATTTTTATGGTGTGGTGCTGGAGGAGCTCAGTTTGGTGGTGTTTTATGTCATGAATGGTGTTTTGGGAGAATGTGGTGAGAATTTGGATGGGAAAGATTGTCTCCGGGCTTGTGCTTGTTTTAGGTTGATTTCACGTTGCAAAGCAAGTCTTTTAACATCATGAAAACTGTAATACTCATACATGTTCACCATGTCAGAAATTGCAGTTTTGAGGCCTCTAAGGAAACGAGCAATAATAACATCATCTTCCTCTTTCAAATCACACTTCAACAACAACTTCTCAAATTCCTCTATATAGCCTTCAACCAAATTACTACCCTGCTCTAAATTCATCGTTTGATTCAATAATCTCTGATTATATTGGGAGGCACGAATGTTTCTTCTAATTCTTCCCTCATTCTACTCCATGTAGCAATTTTCCTCTTATTTTCTCTAACTCTCTTTTTCTGAATATTATCCCACCACAACGAAGCATAACCCCTCAATTTTGTAGACACTAATATCATTTTTCTCTCTTCACTAACATTTCTCAATTCAAAAATTCTATCCACGGTATGCAGCCACTCAAGAAAGATATCTGGATTCATTTTACCTTCAAATTCTGAAATTTCCACTTTGAAATTGTAAACATCATCTTGTTACTTTTGAGGATGTCTAGTAACAATCTGACCACGGCCTGGACCACCTCTCCTACCACGTCCTCTTTGTCTCCCTCACTGCTCATATTGATCACCATAATCTTCCTCATAATTGTCTTCCTCCAGGTCTCCATCATCTTCATCAATTGGTAGGTCGTTGCTAGGAGAAGGACTATGGGCACGTCCTCTACAGGGCTGAAAAGCAAACTTTTTGGCTTTCAAGGTTTAATTTTTCAAGTCGAAGTGTTTGTAATTGGTGTAACACCTCTTCCTAGGTTAACGACGAATGTTTTTGGCTATCTTGTGACATGATGGGAAGGGGTTGAAAAACCGGTCTCTGATACCACTTGATGGCTAGATTGATGAGTTTAGGATTGAATTTTTTTAGGCTGGGAAAAAGGTAGGGTAAAGGTTATGGCAAGTTGAATAGGTTTGACAAATGCGTGGATTTTGGGATTGATTTCTGGGAAAAAACGCGATAAAATTGGCTGGCAAGTCCTTCACGAAGTTTGTAGGATTTTCTATAAGCTTTCCATTTATATAAGATACGAACTGATTGGATAAGTGGTCGCTGAGTTGTGATTAAAACAGTATCAGAAGGTCAGATTCGGACGCTGCTTGAAAATGGTTGAGGAAGATGAAAGTTTTTGGAGAAACTCACAAACCCAGATTTTGATAGTTTAGGAATAAGAACAACCCTAGAAACTCACAACAAATTGGAGCTCGAAAGTCACAATTTTATTTTTGTGATATATCTAAAAATCCTAAACAAGAACAAATGGACCTATTTATGGAAAGTTGATAAGAATTTGGGAAGCCACATTGAAATCGGTAACTCACAAATCCTCGGCATTCCAAAACAGATCATAAACATAATTAAACATTCCTTAAATAGTCTTTAAACAGAATAGAAAATAAAAAAGGCAAAAAATGGCAACTTTAAATGAAAATAAAAACGGAAAGTAGTAAATATAGTCTGAAAATTGTTTAAGTGTATTTCCAGACTTTTTATCCAATGAGACAACATCCAAGCTCAGTTTTGGACTTCTCCATGGGCTGGACGAGCATGTTTAATTAGGCTAGTTCATTGGCTACTTCTTCTTCAAGTGTGAGTAATGCTTTTATAAGACCAAATGGCTTGACATGGACATGAACTTGCATGATAAAACCCAAATCAATGTATTCTTCAAATTCTTCTTCTTTGGCCAGGTAGTTCACTTGATCTTCATTAAACCCCATGCTTGCTAAATCTTAAAGGGCCTTAGTTGATGGCCCTTTATAATTCTTGATAGCAGGATTGATGAGTTTGGGATTGATTTGATTTTAGGCTGGGAAAAAGGTAGGGTAAAGGTTATGGCAAGTTGAACAGGTTTGACAAATGCATTAATTTTGGGATCGATTTTTGGGAAACAACTAGACAGAATTGGCTGGCAAGTCCTTGACGAAGTTTGTAGGATATTCTGTAAGCTTTCCAGTGATATAAGATACGAATTGACTGGATAAGTGGTCGCTGAGTTATGATCAAAATAGTATCAGAAGGTTAGATTTGAACGCTGCTTGAAAATGGTTGAGGGAAGATGAAAGTTTTTGGAGAAACTCACAAACCCAAATTTTGATAGTTTAGGAATACTAACAACCCTAGAAACTCACAACAAATTGGAGTTGGAAAGTCACGATTTTATTTTTGTGATATATCTGAAAATCCAAAACAAGAACAAACGAGCCTATATATGGAAAGTTGATAAGAATTTGGGAGGCCACATTGAAATCGGCAACTCACAAATCCTTGGCATTCCAAAACAGATCATAAACATAATTAAACATTCCTTAAATAGTCTTTAAACAGAATAGCAAATAAAAAAAACGAAAAATGGCAACTTTAAATGAAAATAAAAACAGAAAGTAGTAAATATAGTTTGAAAATTGTTTAATTGAATTTACAAACTTTTTATCCAATGAGATAACATCCAAGCTCAATTTTTGACTTCTCCATAGGCTAGACGAGCATGTTTAATTGGGCTGGTTCGTTGGCTGCATCTTCTTCAAGTGTGAGTAAGGCTTTTACAAGACCAAATGGCTTGACATGGACATGAACTTGCATGATAAAACCCAAATCAATGTAGTCTTCAAATTCTTCTTTTTTGGTCGGCTTGGTTCACTTAATCTTCACTAAATCTCATGCTTGCTAAATCTTTAAGGGCCTTAGTTGATGGCCTCCATCACCTTATCTTGCAGTCATTAATGATAAATGGAAAAGGCAACTTTACTCTTCGTTTCTTTGGAATTAGGGTGTTTTTGAATCCTAGTGTCTATTTCCAACCAGTTTTATAAAGAAAGTTGAAGTTAATAGGGAAATGATATTAACTATTACAACAGTTCTTGCCCATGATATAATGCACGATCTCTTGAGCTCACAAATGGAGCTTTATAAGCTGTCTTCTTGGGATTTTGGGATGCCAATTGTTATTCGACAAAGACCAAAACTTGCTTTAGGTATTAGCTTTTTCCCTTTTCTTACTTGTTAAAAATTAATTATCACTTTATTTTATTTATAACTCTACTTTTGTTATCTTACGACTTACAGTTTCTTGGTGGGATGAATTTGGAACTAGTCTTCCAAAATTACAAAGGTTCTCAATTTGAATTTTAAGTCAACATATGAGTGCAACAAGCTGTGAAAGAAATTAGAGCACATTTGAATTCGTCCATTCCAAGAAGAGAATTGATTGGAGCTCAAGAGATTAAATGACTTGGTCTTCGTTGGTTATAATTTAAAGCTTTAGGAAAAATATGTTATTATAATTATTAATTTAGATATAATTCCTTATAATTTTTAATAATTAAATTTTATTGTTTATAATTCGTTACAATTTAAAGCATTGATAATATTGATCTTTTGACGGATTAGGTTTTTGAGGAACCAAGTTTGGTAAATATGAGCGACTTGGAAGATAATCTTGAATGAAAAAGCAGACATTTCATTTGATGCACTCAATTTGAATGATGTTGATGATGGGTTCCTCTTAATGATAAGGATTTTGTACCAAATGATAATTGAGATCAGTGCAATATAACGGGTACTTCCTAAATGATTGAATGAAGTTTCAGGTTTTTGTTTCTTCTCTTCTTTTAATTTTACTTATATTTGATGTAAATGTAAAATTCTATATATGCAATGTAATTATAAATGTTTTTGTTTCAGGTTTCACTTCTTCTTGATTATTTCTTCATCACGAACTCTTGTTGTAAATTGTAATAGTTAGAGAGTTAAGGATATTTATTATTCTTTTTATCTAATGACTTGATGTTTTGAAGTAATTATTATTTATTATATGATAAAGTTGTAACATTTTAAATACTTTGTATTATTCTTAATTTTATATTTGTATGATGATTGCCTTTTTTCATATTAATTGTAGTTATTATTTATATGTGAAATATCTGAAAATTATTGTTAATAAAAGTAAATAAATTGTTGTTATTTTAAAATTTTATTATCGTAATTTTTGAAATCAGAGTTGATGTAAAATTTTAAACTATACAGTATAATATACTAATGGACTATTTTGTAATTTTTTTTTAAAATTCAAAGTCTATTTCATATAATTTAAAAAATTGTCCGAAACGATATCTGATATTGATCAGTACCTGTACAGTACCATACTAGAACCTAATCGAGTATCAAATTTAGTATGGTATTCGTAACATCGGTCTTTATATGTACTAAACTTGATATTCATATAAGGATTGGGAAGTTTAACGTAATTTTGCCACTCTGCCAACAATAATTCTCAAGATCATGATGCATGTCAAAGCTGTTGAGTGGCGCTAAAGTATCAAGCCAAATGTATTTAATTTAGTGTGTCTGCGTTGAGCTTGTGAAATAAGACAGGATCGTGTATAGTATAAATCAATATTAGCCTTTTATAAAGTTGTATACAATAAAAGTTAAAGTTAAAATTAAATAATATTATAATATACTAATTTCATTTTTGTTTATATTTTGACAATCAATTTATGGTTATAATTTTTTTTTAATATTTCATTTATACGGCTAAAATCAGTTTTATATGTGTAATAATTTTTTTAGTCAAAATAGTAATATCCAAATTTACATTAATATTTTAATTTGTACCGAAAGATGTAAGCCAAAATATAAAAAAATGTGGAGTAAAAATTATAATTTAAAAAAGTTGAACAGTTAAATTAAAAATATATTTATAATTAAATAATTCTAAATATATTTTTTATTTAATATTTGTTGTGTTTAAAAATAAAAAGTTTATATTAATTTTAAGGGACTTGTAAGCCAATTTTTTAAAAATTAAAAATTGAAAATTATATCGTATTTTTATTGAATTCGGTGAGACCCATTGAAAACACTTGAATCTGGTCTACGAATTACTCCGTCTTCTTTTCTAATGAATTTTATAAATTAAACTATTAAATAAATATTTTAATTTTAATTTTAATTTTTGAAAACGATTAAAATATCTTAGACTCGAATTTTATATTTGCTTGTTCTAAGCTTAATGTAATGTAATCAATATTCGCGAAGATATTATCTTGACAGTGGCGCAGTGCGCACCCATATATAAAATATCATCTCTTATTACCGTCAGCCAATCGATTTATAAGCCTTTGGTCTTGTTTTCCCTCAGTCCCTCTTCCCTCTCCTCCTAGGGTTTCTATCTTCTAAAATACTAAATAATGGCAGACGACGCTCACTACCCAGCCACCGACATTACAGCTACCACCATCGCCTCCAACAAACGCAAGTATGATGACCAGGCTCTTCCTCCTCCTCCGCCGCCGCCTTCATCCGCTCGCCGTCCAACCGGATTCTCTTCGCCGCCGGACCCTCCTCCTTCCTACAACAACGTGCCTCCCCCGGTCGATGAGATCCAGATGGCTAAGCAGAAAGCCCAGGAGATAGCTGCTCGCCTCTTAAGCGATGCTGCAGGTGGTGGTGCTGGTGTTGGTGTCGCCGCAGATGTTAAGCGCCCTAGATTTGAGAACGGCGCAACCGGCTTCGATTCCACCGATAAAGGTCCTTACTTTCAGTTTCAGTCGACTGTCGCGTTTCTTTCTCTCTGATTTATGTCTATACACACATATAGATACATATATATATAATACTGTCTTATGCTTGCGATTTCTTGCCTTTGCTGCTTAGCTCTTTCTTGCTATTTTGTCTTCGTAATTTTCTTTGTGATATTTCGTTTTGATTTTGTTTTGTTCTCTTTGACTTTTGTAGATTTTTTGTTGTTGCTGGTTATTTTCTTCAATTCCAGCAACTTCTGTTACCATTAAATATCGAACTGTTTGTTTTGTTGTTCCAGGGATCTTTGTGGTCTCTAGGAGAGATGAAAATTTTTATCGAATTTTATTTGGTCCTGTCTAGGTTATCTTTTATTGTTTGTTGGTGGTTGTAGCTATATGTTGAGTACACTTTCTGTTCATAAGGTGTTTGTGTTGTGTTTTAAAAGAAAGAAAAATATTAACGAATGTGTTAATGCAGATTCCAAGCCATCTATGTTTTTGAACTCAGCTCCTTCAGCAATACCTGTTTCATATGGATCATACATGGGTGGCACTAGCAAAAAAATAGATATTCCAAATGGTCGGGTCGGTGTTATAATTGGTAAAGGTGGAGAGACTATCAAATATCTTCAGCTTCAGTCTGGTGCAAAGATTCAGGTCACTAGAGATATGGATGCAGATCCTAACTCACCAACTAGGATGGTAGAGCTTATGGGCACTCCTGAGCAAATTGCAAAGGCAGAGCAGTTGATAAATGAGGTTCTTGCAGAGGTAGGAAGAAGTTGCTTGGAAGTTCAATTTATAAACTTTATATGTTCTTTGGAAGTTCAATTAATACATAACGTCAGCGCTGGTGTATTTATCAATCAACACACTTGATATGCTTCATGTACGTGGAACAGCTCCATTGCATAAGGATGTTGATATTTGCTATATTCTTTTTCATGGTTCTAGTTTCATTGTGTTAATGAAGTACTTTTCCTGAAGTGAAACTGCATATTTACAATTTCCCATTAATGTCAAATTTTTGCTCCAGGCTGATGCAGGGGGTTCTGGAACTGTTTCACGAAGGTTTACAGGACAAGGTAGTGCTGACCATTTCGTGATTAAAATCCCCAACAACAAGGTATGTACATTGTTCATTTAGTAAAAACTTGACATATTTCCTAGTTCATGATATTTCGTGATTGGCACCATTCCAGGTTGGTCTAGTGATTGGTAAAGGAGGTGAAACCATTAAGAACATGCAAGCTAGGACTGGAGCTCGTATTCAGGTTGGTTTCTGACTCTTAAGTGGCGTCTTTGCTTCATTACCGACCCTTTTTGTTATGCTTTTGTTTGGTGGTTATCTAAACTTGTTGGAAATTCCATGTTGTACTCTGTAGGTTTATAAATAACAATTCTATATTTACCATGCATTAATAATGATTTTCCTCTTTTACCATTATGTTGGGTTATTTTTACTCACTTCTGAAATTTGCAGGTTATACCATTACATTTGCCCCCAGGTGATACATCTACTGAGAGATCAGTTCACATAGATGGGACAAATGATCAGATTGAAGCTGCAAAAGAGTTGGTTAATGAAGTCATCAGTGAGGTACATTTGAACTTTTGTTTATTTGCAGACTTGGACTGATAGAACTTGCTAATTGGTTGTGTTCCTTGATGTGTTTAGATCTTAATTAGTGATTTTTGAGGTTTATTGTTGCCGATTGGCAAAACAAGAATGCCTTTGCATTTCAACTACCAGGATAGTACTGTTTCATTTTGGCAATATTATTATTTTCTGGAATTATATAGTCATATTTGTTGTTGTTGATCTATTCTAGTAAATCTTTCTTGCATTGATATATTGTCCTGATTTTTGTGATTTGCTGGTTGATTCCTCATTTTACATAAAGATATGCCCTTAAGAATACCATCTGAATAACCAACTTGTGCAGTAAGATCTGTTTTGGATCGTAAATTTGTTAGACTTGTTTCCTGTATTTTCATTGCATTCTAGGTCAGCTTCTACTAAGGCACGTGTTCGCTTTTTGTTTTGCATGTTTTCTAGTGATTTTGTTCTATCTACTTGTGTTTATATTTGAATCTCTTTGTTTAACTAGCTCTTTCACTTTTGGTTATTGATGTAGAATATATTTTATCCTCCTCTATTTACCTTTAGAAATTGATTTTATGGATCCACAATTGTTCCTCTTAATTTTCACTTAAGGATTATTCGTTAAGACTATAATTGTGACAAGTACTATCTGGATCTTTACCCCTAGAACAGTTGTTCAATATTAATATTAG
Source organism: Erythroxylum guanchezii (assembly GCA_025629825.1). Lineage (NCBI taxonomy): Eukaryota > Viridiplantae > Streptophyta > Magnoliopsida > Malpighiales > Erythroxylaceae > Erythroxylum > Erythroxylum guanchezii. The sequence goes on along the minus strand of JAOTAX010000008.1, from coordinate 35,787,538 downwards.
ATTGTGGTAACTTCTACGAATCATAAAGTTGCAGATATAGCTTTCCTTTTGATCTTATGGAATTTACAGCATAGCTGTTTGAGAATATTTCCTGTGCTATGCTGTGATGAGATGTGGGAGAAGAGCAGAGGCTATGTGTCTAAGTTGCCGTCTTTGTTGGATGTTGCTGAGCTAGTTTGGTATTCTGCTAGTAGATAGTTTTGAATTAGGAGATGATTGGTACTATATGTTACCTAGTCTTTTCATATGGACTTTTGATTGACCTGAGCTTATATATGTAGTCTAAATAACTATTGTCTTTTATTTGTAAACAACATCATGCCTTATTTAGATTAGCTATATAATTTATCATTTTATCGCGGAAGATGAATGCACTTGTAGGGACTGCAGAGTGAATTATGGAAGTTCAAGGTATCAAGCTTTAATTGAGAGCATTTGTTACCGTTATCAAGTTGACATCACTATCTGAGTTTGATATATAGCTGGAGCCAATTTTCATTTTATCATTAGGATGATGAGAATAGAACATTGCAAGCTCTATCTCTACCCAATTGTATGGTGGTTTTAGGTTCTACTCCCAAGTGAAGAGATATTGGATTCCATCATGTGATTATTGATTGTCTCATATCGCTGATGTTTCTATTGGGAATTATTGTAGGGTTAGTGTTTTTGGACTTATAACATGGGTTCCAATAGGGTTGGTATCCCCCTCAGCATTGCCTGGTATGGATCTAAAACCTATTTTGATATCTAATGACTGATTTTGGGAGCGGAAGTTGCAAATTAACATAGAATGGGAAGTGTTTTAGCTCTGATTACTTTTATGGGATGACGGCTTTGGTGTTGGTGCAATTTTTCAACAAGGTTTCTTCTATTGTACTTGTTAATTGCTTTTCCTAATGCTAATAATATGCTGTCACCTTATTTTAGTTGAAATATTGACACTACTGTTAGTTGAAATATTGACACTACTGTTATGCATTGAACTATCCCCTCGTGTTCTTTATATGGAGCCTGTATTGAACTCTGTGGCTTAGTTATTTGAGGATTTCGATCTCAGTTCCTATACCAGTGGTGGTTTTCAGAATGTCAGTGATTAAGATGTTGAGCTTAGAGCCCCTTGATCTTGTTTTGATTCTTGTTTCTTTCGAGTAAACTTTTTGGCCTGGTATTACAAAGTATTGTTGCAGGGATATTCGCCTTTTTTCTGCTGCTCTTTTTCCTTTCTGTTCCTTTATGGTTGCTCATAATAGTGATGGGATTGCAAGTTTACGTTAATACTCTTCATTCAGGATTTCTCAAGTTAGGTGTTTCCTTATATTAGATATTATACTACATTAGTTGACTTATTGTATTTCACATTATACCAAGCTATTTTATGTTATGCTAGTTCTATAATTATTATGGGAACATGTAAGTTAGTTATTTAGTGGGCATGCCATACATTGGGGTTTTTGGAGATATAAATCTGCAATAATGCTTTGAGTATTGATTTGATACCTCTGTTAGCTACAGTTCATGAAGTCGATGCTAGTGAAAATTTGTTCAATGTACATGCCACAGTGAATTCACACCCCATTGCCATAAGAACCAACATCAAGATTTTTGGCAATGGTGCCTGTTAATACTTTTTTTCTTTTATGGTAAAGCTGGTATAGTATCTTCTTGTTTTTGTACCCATTCACTTCTAGTAGGGAGAGGATGGGCTTCTGCTGGAGTAATTCAATTTTTTCATCAACCAAGTACGGTATGTTGGCATTCATACACCCTTTGATACAATGTGGATTTGATTGATCCCTACGTCAGACTTATCTTTTCTACTGGTGCTGTTTTATTCCAGATTTTATTGTGTGCTTTTTGTTTTATCAGTACGGTTACTTTTATCTGTATATCCTGTGTTTTACCAAATTCTGGAAATGATGGGATCTTAAAATTATCCTTGATTATTTGGACCGACAAATTCGTGCAGAATCGTCCAAGGAATCAATCAATGGCTGGAGGATATCCCCAGCAAGGGTATCAAACACGGCCACCTACAAACTGGGGTCCTCCTGGAGCTCCCCCTATGCAACAACCTGGTTATGGGTACATGCAGCCTGGAGGATATCCTGGTCCATCCCCACAGTATGGTATGTCTCAACCACCTTATGGAGGCTATCCTTCACAGGCAACATCTGGTGGATACCCTTCCAACTGGGATCAGTCTACTGGCTCGGTTGGTCAGCAGACAAGTCAGGGTTATGACTACTATAATCAGGCACCTTCATCACAGCAACAACCAACTACTGGTGGTTCTGCGGCTCCTGATAATTCTGGCTACAATTATGGCCAGCCACCAGCTTCTGGCTATAACCAACAGGGGCAAGGCTATGCCCATGATGGCTATGGTGGATATCCTCAGTCAGGTTATGGTCAGCCACCACCATATGATCAACAGCAAAGCTATAGTTCAGCATCCAACTACAGTGTGACCAACCCAAGTCAAGAAGGACATGCTTCCTCTTATGGTGCTCAAGGAGACACGACCCAGACACCAGCCCAGCCCTCAACAATGGGTCAGCAGGGTTATAATGTTGGTCAACAACCTGGTACAAATGCGGCAAGTTATCCACCTCAGGGATCTCAGCCAGGTTATGGGGTGCCCCCAGCTTCCCAAACTGCTGGCTATGGGAGCCAGCCACCAGTTCAGCCTAGTTATGGATCCGGCTATGGACCTCCTCAAGGGCAGAAACCTCTTGCTAACCCTGCAGTTTATGGGCAGACCCAGCAGTCACCTAGCAGTGCTGGAGGATATGGCCAGCCTGCTCCTGTTCAGCCTGGGTATCCACACTCTCAACCACCTCCTTCTGGATATAGTCAACCAGAGTCTGTCCCTCCACGTGCTCCTTCTGGTTATGGTGTAGCAGCTTCTCAATCTGGGTATGGCCAACCTTATGGTCCGCCGCCAGTTGGTCAACCAGGTTATGGACAGGGACCACCTACTTACAACGCTTCTTACGGCAGTGGTTACTCGCAGCCTGCTGCTTACCCTGCAGATGGAAATGCTACCAACAGTGCCCGAGGAACTTATGATGCACCTCCATCATCACAATCTGCTCAACAGAGTGGAGTTGCAAAAGCATCGCCACAGAATTAAGGATATATGTGCTATTTGGCTTTGGACGAGTAACATTGTGGCACCTTAGTTCGTTGTTTTATCTACCCATTGCCATGGGGTCTGTGTTTCTCTATTTTTGCTTTATTTTAGTTTTAGCTGTTCAGGTTTTGTACTCTTAGGTTTTATTTGACCTTTCTCAGATTAAAACTAGTGTTTTCTATTCTTGTGGCGACTGTCTTGAGATTAATGGACCATGGTACTTGTGATTGGAGATTGTTTGAGTTTTCGGAGTAGTGTCATTGGTGGCTAGAAATGAATGCTTTGATGAGAGATTAATCATTTCCTTAGCAGTTAATAGTAACATTAATCGGAAGAAGATTAAAATGATAACTATGTTTTATAAGAAGTTGACTTATGAGACTGGGAGTTGCTCAAGTGGCCACCTGTTTGTTGAATTTTTCATGGATTGATTTATGTTTCGGATCCAGACAGTAAAAAGGTCTAAAGTATGATGTCAGACTCATAAGAGACTATCTTATTATTTCTTGTTTCTACCTGCGTAACAAAAAAAAAAAAATATATATATATATATATATATATATATATATATACAAACCAAGCTCGACTCAACTTGATTGAAACTGAAGTTATGTCGTGTCAGATCAAGTCAGAGTCAAGAATTGTTAATAGATCGGGTTGGGTTAAATCGATCAACTCGATATATATAGACCAACCTGACGTTATATGTCGCCTTGTTTTTTTGGTTAGCGTACAATTGTTTGTAATTAAGGTGCAGTATTTTGAATTTCGTATCGATACAACTAGTATTGGTTAAATACTGGCACTTTCTCAATATCGTATTAAATTTAAATACAGGATTATACCAAAAAATTTTGTGCACCGAAATATTTTAAAAATATTTTATTAAATTTTAAATTGAAAAATAATTTTAAAAATTGAAATATTATTTTATATTAATTTAATAAATAAAATTATTGAGTCAAATTAACTTTCTATTTTTTTTGAAATATTTACTCAATACTTTCCCATGACCTTAAAGGAGGGGAACAAATAAAAAACAATGTATGTGACAAGTGTTACGTTCCGCATGTTTTGAAGCCTACAAGATGAGATTTGGCTCAAAGAGTATTTGGAGCATGTTGGAATCTTATGAAAGACTTTGGAAGCTTTTAGAACATAGTAGAAGTGTATGGAAGACTTTGGAAATTTCCACAATATGGTAGAAGTTTATGAAAGACCCTAGAATCTTCTGGAGCATGATAGAAGACTATGGAAGCTTATGGATTGGAAGTTTAGCTCGTAGAATGTTGTGGATAGGGATACATTAATGTAGAGAATTTTACATTAGATCAAATAGATCTTAACCGTCCATTCTAAGTAGGAATTAGTATCTATACCCTTTGGAGGTTGCCTCATTTGTAACTTATAGAAGATCATAAAGAGCATCATAAGCATTATAGCATTCTTGACAACGTTCTTTAATATAAGTGTTCTTACATTCTCCCACATTCTTTCTTCTCTTTAGCAAAGTGTTTCTTGTAGAAGGTTGATTTGAGAATAAATGCATACTCAAGTGTCGAACGAGCATTGGTGAAAGTCCAAGCCCGTTACAAGTAGTATCAGAGCATTATTAGAAATCCTTTTTGAGTATTATTGAGATGGTTGGCTCGAGCGAAGAAACCACCCATAAAGGAAGAGAGGTTAAGAGGGTTCCTCTTACCAATAAGGGAAAGAGAGATAAGTCTACTACAAGGGACGCCATGGTTGAAGTAATGGCTAGGCTCTCTAAGTTGGAGATCACCATAGGGTAAGATTGGGAGAGAATCAATGATTGAGACCAAAGAGTAGAGGAGCTGGAGAAAGATCAATCTCTACTCCGGGAAGAGATGAAGGTAACTGTCAATATTGTTATCTCGGATGTTTCGAAATGGTGAGTGTTGGCCCCTGAATTTTTTTTAATTTGATTAAGCATGATTAAATATTTTTGAAGTCTTGATAGATTAATCTGTGTTAGAATTAATTGGCATGTTAGTGTTAATGAGGTTATATGGCATAAGTGATTAAATTGAAG
>JAOTAX010000008.1:35769489-35781265 GCA_025629825.1 Erythroxylum guanchezii | reverse complement strand
TTTTGATGTAGTAAATAAGTTGAGATTTGAGAATTTGATGAGTTGAACTTGGTGTGGAGTTGTTATGAAGTGTTTAGACTTTAGAATAAGTGAATTTGGGAAGTGTATAAGTGTTTATGGTGTTAGGTTGAAGGTTGGAGGCTTTGGAGGGGCATTGGAGGCTTTGGAGAGCTTCAATGTCCGTTAAACGGACATGGACATGGATGTCCGATGTCCGTTTAACGGACATTCTCGGGTGGAAAAACACCCTATGGCCAGTCAATGTCCGTTTAACGGGCATTCACGGGACAAATTGAAATTGTTGACCATCTTAGAGGCAGAATTAGACTTTTTGGTCTTCATAAAAGTTGTAGCTCTAGATGTCTTCTTTCTAATGGTTTAAAAACGAAATCAATCCGACTTCTAGATTAAAATTTATGGCCATCGCGCTAAGAGAGGTTCAAATCGATTTAAGTTATGAACATGTTCCATTCTTTCAGGCATAACTCCCTCATCCGACCTCCAATTGAGGTGATTCTTGGACCAATATATTCCTAAGACATGTATCTTTCTCTAAATGAAAATTGGTACCATTTGGATTTATATCGAGAGAGTTTGCATTAGAACAAGTGAAGGGTCGGGTTGAAGAGCATAATTGGAGTATGTACACACTTAGGCTTTTTAAGCATATCTTGAGTTATAGAACTCCGATTGAGGTGATTCTTTCTTCAAAGTAAATTAGAGACTAAAAGTTACAATTTCTATGAAGAGTTCAACTTATGATTTTGATGATTGATTAGTGTGCGCTCACCACCATTGTGGAATGACAGCAAATGATCTTCAGGGTTTCAAGCTCAAGGTTTAATGTTTCCGAATGTTGGGCTCCAGAAACGGGGTCCTATAGTGAGTTCCTTGGAAACTTATCTTGTTAAAATTATTATACTTAAAGAAGCACTTGCTAGTTTGACTACCGATTTGAAGCAAGTAAAAGAAGATTGGAGCTTGTGTAAGATGGCATTGACATAAGGTGTTGTGGCACTTGTTGCTTCCACCACTTCTGTCAAAGTAAAGGTCCCAAAACCTAAGGCCTTTAGAGGAGTAAGAGATGCAAAAGCCATCGATAATTTCCTTTGGAGTATGGAGCAACACTTTAAAGCACTTGGCATTACGGACTATGCTAACATGATTGATAGTGCTTCCCTTTACCTTGTAGACACGACTATGGTGTGGTGGAGGAGAAGGTATAATGATATTGAGAAGGTGACCTGCACTATGAACACATGGGATGACTTCAAGAAGGAGTTGAAAAGACAGTTTTACCTTGAGAGGTATTACTGGAAATTCCCAATTATCCGAACAAAGAAGCATTCTTTGCCTTCTACGATGGTTTACAACTGTGGGCTAAAATGGAGTTAGAGAGGCGAGGTGTGCAAGACCTTGCAAATGCCATCGCTATAGCCGAATCCCTTTATGAAGTAAGAAGAGATGTCCACCACTCCAAATCCCAAAAGAGTGATAAGGGCAAGGGTAGGGGAGAGAAGAAGCAAGGAAAAGAAGGAGCTTTAAAGAGTGGCAAGCCGAAAAAAGGTTCAAGCAAAGGTCACAAGGAAGAAAAGGGTGAAGAGTGTTCCTTAATGAAGTGCTACCTTTAAGACGAACCTCATCGAATTATAGATTGTCCAAAGAAGAGCAAACTTGCATCACTTGAAGAGAAAACCTCTAAGTCAGCAGAAGGAAGATGTGGATCCTTATAAGTCCTTCATGCCATCAACGCCAAAGTGGGGATGCCAAAAATTAAGAAGAAGGGACAATTTTTTTTAGATGCTAATTAGAGAATTTCATGATCAATTTGATAATAAAACGGTTACGAAATATTTTCATAATTTAATTCGATTAGTTGGTGAATTAAATTCATTAAAGGACAATTTGGTCTTTCTGTGTGCAATGGTGTGAATCACACCTATTGACCAATTAAAGGCTTTCTTAAGAGTTAAGCATTATCAATTAAATAGACGGTGAGTCATTAAAGACAACCAGTAGGAGAGTGGCATGTGTAAAGCGTTAAAGAGTATAAAAAGCAAGAATTAAGACATAAGTTGATTCATTGGGTGAGTAGTCATGAGAGAGCATCGTTAAATAGCCCAAACACAAAAAGAAAATAAGAGAGAAGCAAGGAGTCACGACGACCATTATTGGAGAAAAGAAGAAGAGAGAAAGAAAAAAGAAAAGAAAAGAAAAAGAAGAAGAGGGAGCTTCAGTTATGACATGGAGAAGAAATCCAAAGAATTTGTCATGCTCTTCTACCTCCAATCAAGCATCCAACATGATCCCATAGCCATCCAAGTGAAGAGGAAGAAGATAATGGGTTGGTAAGCATACTAGTTTTGTTGAAAAGTTGGATTTGTTGTGTTATAAGTTAGATTTGGTTTTGATGGTGTAAATTGCACCCTTTTGATGTATTATCAAGGTTTGATTGCATTGGAAGAAATTGGGAGAAGAAAATCAAGAAAACTAAAGTGTGGAACCTTGGTTAAACTTGGTCAAAGGTAAGATCTATTACCTAAAGTGTTTTATTTTGCCATTTGATGTTAATGAAGTAATGAAATGAAAAAGAATTGATTTGGAATTGGCTTTGGTTGAAATTCAGCCAAGGGTGCATGATTATGTAAAATATTTGTTAATGAAATTTTATGGCTTAAATACATGTATTAAAATGTCATGGAAGTGAATTCAGATTGGTTTTAAATGTTAGAAATCAAATAAAATTGAATTAGAAAAGTGTAATGTGAAATATGTTAAGTTTAGCTTCAAAGGCATTTTTGGAATAAAAGTATGGTTGTGACATAATGACCATATGAATGTGATTAAGGATGGTCATTAAGTGTATTAATGATATAGGAATTATTAAATGAGTGTCATGTTATTATTTGGAGAAAAAATTAGTATATGGAGTATGCGTGGAAAGTAATGAAGTTAACATGCTTTATAGTATATTTGATTGAAAAATGTATTAAGGAGTTGAATGTATTCATATTAGGTTTTCGGATCAAAAAATGAAACCAACTGAAGGACTTCGAAGTGGTGAAACGGATACTAACAAGTTATGAGTGTACTTTAAATTGATTTTATGCAAATGGATTTCATTTGATCATGAAATGAATATTTATGTTGAGTTTTATGCGAATGTTATTTTACAAGTGAATATTGCTAGCATAAGATTATGCTTTAGCAATATATGAGTTGTAAATTGAAAGTTAATTTTTATATGATTGGAAGTTGCATTGAAATTATGCATTAAATTGAATGATTATGAATCCTCCCATAATTGATTTTGAAAATAAGATGAATTGAAAAGGTATGAGTTGCTTTTGCCTATGGTGCATTGTTACGTTTTATACATGTTACTATACTGGTTTATAATAGTTAAGCTATTACGGGTAAGAGATGTAAAATCAGCTCCGTAAATAGTGATTAACCAATTGTGAGTAAGCGATCAGAACTAGCTTCATGACTTATTATGGGTAACTGATGTAAAACTAGCTCTGTAACTACCAATCTATAGTGATTAAGCTATTGTGAGTGAGTGATGTAGAACCAGCTCCGTAACTAGTGTTTAACTAGGTCAATGATGTAGAACCAATTCCTTAACTTTATGCCTATTGTATCGTATAATAAAGAAACTAGTGGTGGGCTATGTTGAGTTAGAAAATTTATGAAAATAATAATGCCGATACTATTTATGTTAAAAGTAATTTGAGAGGCATCGTATGGAGTCAATTTTAGCAGTTGACTTATTTTTAGTATAAAAGTTTTCAGAAAAATTATTGTCACCACTGTTTATTGTTTAAAGAAAAAGGAAAATGGAAACTTGTATATTATGAGTTTAATGTCTAATTTCAATCAAAATAGTATTTCAGAAAAATTGAAATTGTGTTTTACGAAATGTTATGTTATTACCAGATTTGATGATGCATGAATGAATTGTTATGATAAATATTTTACCATGAGCTTATTGTTGTATGAGACTATTTCAATTATGTTGTTATGAAAAGTTTAACTTTTAGTAAACAGAATAACACTCACTGAGTTCATTTAACTCATCTTTATTTTTATGCTTTTAAACAAATCATCACAGGTATGCGTACAGAAGCTGCAGTAATTAGGACTCTCTCTCAGGATTAGTTGTATTATCGGGTGTTGCTTTGCTTGTGTTATTTTTACTATGTATGTGATATGTTTTAAATTATTTCGGAAAGGGATCAAAAGTGTGATCTTCTGAATATTTGTGGGATTGTAAATATCTTTTACTTAATGAACTATGAGGGCTTTGATCCTTAATGATGTTTTTAAAATGTTGAGAATTATATATTTGTGATTGCTTGTGATGTGAACCTGAGGTCCCATTTCATAGGTTAAGATGCTATATGAAATACTAGAATTTTTTTAAAATGTGTTATGTAGGTTTTTGAAATTTGAGATTCTTAGAAAAGTAGTTGTTGCTAGATTTTAATATAAAAAAAGGTTTCCCACTATTTTCTGTGCTTTTAACTTTTAAAGTATAAAAAGTTATTAACAATTAAACAACTTGGCTTTACAGGAATCCTTCAATTAAGTTAGATATTGATTAGAGGACTATCGTGGAGTCGCCAGGAGGGCTCCACTCAAGTTCTAAAAGGGGAACTCGAGAATGGGTCCTTTTAATAAAAACCAAGTACGTATAGCAATGATACTAGGTTGGACCAAGCTCGGTTTGATTGAGCTTAAAGTCAAGTACATATAGTAACAACAGTGGCCAGTAAGGCCCAATCTGAAATGAATTGATCGGGTATGGCTTGAGTTTGAGTCCGATTGAGCTTTTTCCTAATCAACTTTGGGTTAGGCTTTTTTTTTCTAAATTTAAAAATTAAATAATTTTTAGCAATAGAAAAAAGTTTGTTTAAAAATTTTATAACATGCTTTGTTATCCTAAAACTCATTTTCATAAAAAAATTAGTTAATATGTTTCATTTTATATAAAAGTATTTTGAATATCATTAATTTTTCTAACGGTATCAAATATTATAGTCCTTAATTTTGATTTTTAAATAGTCTTCAATATACTAAATATTTTAGTTTTTTTTTTTTCAAATTATCTCATTTCTAATAAAAAGTCCATATTTATTTCATTTTTATTAAATTAATATTGTTAAGTCCAATGTCTTGCTTTTGACCAAAAAAAAAAATCTAATTTCTTAATTTGTTAAAAATTATTGTCAGTTTAAACTAATATCTATTTTTACAATAATCACTATTCTAAATCTAACAATATATAATGGTACTTGATACATTCAAAACTTAAAAGAATAATATCAATTCATAGGTTTGCCAATGCAATAAGTATTACAGTACTATTATGGAACTCATTTAATTATCAAAACAAAAGAGCATTGTAATGTTATTATCCAAATGAAAAAAATAAAAATTACAAAAAATTATTAATTATAGTTGCGAAGTGGAGATTGAAGTTCATCTAATAGGTAGAGACAACAATATAGAGTTTTCTTTCTTAATCTAAATAAAAACACATAAATGAAAATTTATAACTTCAATTGTAAAAAACCAAAGAAATCAAATGAAATATAGTTATTCAAAAAGTTGAGATTAAAATAATAATGGAAAAGTCGAACCGAAAGTCTAGATTTTGAAAGAGTTATAGTTCAATCTTAGCACTTTTGATTATTGAAGCCTTATGAATTTCCTTTGAATGTTGTTTGAATGAGAACTTGGTTTGTTATAGGAAACCAAGAAAACCTGATCCAAGAGCAAGAGGAAGGACAACATTGAACTTGGATTATCAAGCGATATTAGGTGGGTAATATATTTATAGTTGTTGTGTATGGGCAAATTGTCTTGCTTGCTTGTATGTTGTGTGTCAAATTGCTTGTTTTGAATTACGGAAATTGTTGCAAAGGCATTGTGACTTTGATCATGTATTGCCTTGAAAAATATCATGGCATTTTGTGTGAATGAAAACATGAGAAAGCATGATGAGCATGAAAAGTATGAATGTGTATGAAATGAGTTGAGCATTGGCATTTGATTGTGTTTGGGCAAGAGAGAAGCGTTTCGTTAGTCACGTGCATGTCGACATATAGCCTTCTCCCGGCTGCTCGTTTGAGGCCACGAGATCCTGGAAATCGAACTCGTTTTATTCACGGTTTAAACTTCGGTTTATCCGTTTTGTTCCACGGAACTCTCAAGCCATTTGTTATGCATTTCATCATTGATTGGATAAGCATGGTGCATAATTGAGTGTTATATTGTGATAGATAAATTACATGACATGTACTTTGTGATGACATCTTGGTAATATGAGTTGTGAGTTAATTGCTGAGTATTGAATTGTTACATGTGTATATATATGCTTGAATGTGTGGCTCGTTGCCATTGGCTATAAATGTATAAGCCACTGAGCTTCGCAGCTTACCCCATTACTTTCCACTCTTCAGGTGTAGAACGAGAAGATCGTTGATCCTTGCAAGGCATCAGAAACTCCAAGCTAGTTAGCGACTTTTGTACTAAGTTAGTGGTTTCGGTTAGCTTTATAAGCATATCAACATTGAGCATCCTTATATATTTTGTTTTATGATTTGATGAGTATGATGACATGTATTTGCTCAAACTCTTTGAATTGGTAAGGAGATGAAGAATTAAAATTTCCTTTTATGTATGATTATGAGTACTTTGTTCAATCTCTTTGGGATTGAAGTGACAAGATGAATTGAAGTTTCTTTTGTGTGTGAGTATGTTTAGCTAGCGGTTAGATTGAATGTGTATGTGTTAATATTGTTTGTTAAATGTTAGGTGTCGAGTTTCAAAATTTGGGAGCTCGCCGCGGCGAAGCTAGTATTTCACCGCGGTGTACTTTTCCTAAAGGGTGAGGTACGCTTGCCTTGAGAATTTGTCGCGACGAACTTCTCCTGCGAGGCGTCCGCCGTGGCGAACCCGCCATTTTTCACGCTACTGATCCTTTAAACTTGAATGTTTTCGACTCTCCCCTCTCGTGATCCTTACCCGACGACCCCGAACGGTCGCCTCAGGATAGGAAACGGGACTCGGGCCCAACATGTTTGGTATCAGAGCTTAGGCTTTTTCCTAGGCTTAGAATGCATAGTAGGATGAATTGTATGCTAAGTGATTATTTGTTGCATTGTGAATTGATTGATTGCATGAAGTGACATGCATGTTATGCATACATGTAGGAAATAAGATTAAAATGAATTGTAAGCTAATCATTAGTGTTTATTTTTGAAGGAGTAAGATGCCACCTCGTAGAAGGACACGAGGAGTTCTGCAAGGATCAGTTGCACCTGACTCTCTGACCAGAGAGGAGAGTACTGATGAGTTAGTAGCCCCAGGCAATGCTGAGGCTTTTGTAGTGCAAAGTAGTAAGCCCGTTCAATCATAGACGCAGGAGTCGCCTGTTTCGCAGGAACAAGTGCCTTCACTAGATCCGAGGATGTTCCAAGCCTTTACTCAGGCATTTGTCTAGGCTATGGGTCAGATGCCATAGGCTTCTGCTCCAGCCCCAGCTAAGAAGGGAAAACAGTTTGATAAGTTGAGTAAGTATAGGGCAGTAGACTTCTATGGGACAACAGATCCAGAAGAAGCCGAGACTTGGTTGAGAAAGACCGAGAGAGTACTGGATCAGATAGAATGTGAGGATGATGAGATGGTGGTGTATGCTGCCAGTTTGCTTCAGGGAGATGCTCTACATTGGTAGGAGAGTGTGTTAGGGAGCCAGTTGAGACCGTCAGTGCTGGCATGGAAGGACTTCTTAGCAGTGTATAAGAAGAAGTATCTGTCTTAGGTGTATATTCAGTAGAAGTAGAGGGAGTTTCTGAGTCTCACCTAAAGGAAGATGACGGTGAGCGAGTATGAGCGACGGTTTACACAGCTATCTCGGTATACAGCTAAAATGATGATGAGTGAGGCGGCTAAGTGTCGTAGGTTTGAATCGGGTTTGCATCTAGCCATTCCAGAGAAGGTGGTGGTACAGAATTTTTGCAATTTTCAACAACTGGTTAAAGCGACATTGAGGGTTGAAAACATAGAGAACATAAAGAGTGTTTTGAACAAAAAGGGGAGAGAACAGTTCAAGAGGGGAGGTGGTACTCCTATGCCTGAAAGGAGTGCCAGGACCTTCCCTGGGCAATCTGAGGAGCGAATCAGTGGGGCTAGCAGGTCCAAATCTACGAGGACTCCTACTTATTCTCATCAAGCCTCTACGACAGGAGGCAACAGAAGGTAAGAGGGAAATGCATCGTCCATCCCTAAATGTGATCACTGCAGGAAACTCCATAGAGGGGAGTGCTACAGATTGACAGGAGCTTGCTTCAACTGTGGGGAAAAAGGGCACATGGCTAGAAAGTGCTCTCAGCATGCAAGGAAGGAGAAAACGCAGATGCAAACTTCGAAGAAGCACACAAGACTGTAACTGAAGTGGGCAGTTCTAATGCAGCTAAGAGGGTGAGCCTTCCAGGGAGACCAAGGAGGCAGGCACTAGCTAGGGTGTTTGCAATAACACGGGAGGATGCAGAAACTGCTCTAGAGGTTGTAACTGGTAGGTTAAATTATTTGGAGCTGATATTGTTGTTTTAATTGATCCTGGGTCCACCCACTCATTTGTTTCGTCGAGTAGATCTATGTATGGTAAAGATTTGAGCCCATTGGATACTCTGCTGATGGTGAGTACTCCAATCGGCCAGTATATTATTATTAGTCAAGTGTATAGAGAGTGTGAGATATGTATTGGTGGAGAACAACTAGTGGTGGATCTAATGTCGTTGAAGATGGGAGGCTTGGATGTAATTTTGGTTATGGACACATTAGAGAAGTACAATGCCCATCTGGATTGTAAACAGAAGACAATGGAGTTCGAATTGGACAGCAACAGAAGAGTGGTGTTTATAAGGGACAGAAAAGCAAGCCCGCCTAGAATTGTTTCGGCTCTGACAATAAAGAAGATGATGAGGAAAGGATGTGAGGCATTTTTGGCCTATGTGGTAGACACAAGGACAGATAGAGGGAAGCTAGAAGATATTCCTGTAGTTATGGAGTTCCCGGATGTCTTTCCTAAGGAATTACCAGGACTACCACCACCTATGAAAATTAAGTTTTCCATTGAGCTTCTTTCAGGTACTACACCGATTTCAATTCCTCCTTACCGAATGGCTCCGGCGGAATTGAAGAAGCTTAAGGAGCAATTGGAAGAGTTGTTGGAGAAAGGTTACATTAAGCCGAGCTCTTCACCTTGGGGAGCTCCAGTCCTTTTATTGAAGAAGAAAGGTGGGTCGTTGAGGATGTGTGTGGATTAAAGGAAGCTTAATCATGTCACTGTCAAGAATAGATATCCGCTTCCACGCATAGATAATTTGTTTGATCAATTGCAAAGGGCAAAGGTCTTCTCCAAGATAGACTTAAGATCGGGTTACCACCAGTTGAGGATAAAGGAATTTGATGTGCCAAAGACTGCTTTCAGAACATGGTATAGGCATTTTGAATTTTTGGTTATGCCCTTCGGATTGACGAATGCCCCTGCAGCTTTCATGGACTTAATAAATAGTCTTTAAGCCTTTCTTAGACCAATTTATCATTGTCTTTATTGATGATATATTGGTTTATTCCAAGAGTGATAAGGAGCATGAAGAGCATTTGAGGATTACCTTGGAGACATTGAGGAAGAACTGGTTGTACGCCAAACTTGACAAATGTGAATTTTGGCTAAGAGAAGTAGCATTTCTTGGACATGTAATCTCAGAACAAGGAGTGCATGTGGATCCAAGAAAAATAGAAGGTGTGGTGAAATGGGAAGCACTTAAGAATATAGCAGAAGTGAGGAGTTTCTTAGGTTTGGCTGGGTATTACAGGAGGTATGTGGAGGGCTTCTCCATAATAGCAGCTCCACTTACCAAATTGACAAGAAAGAATCAGAAGTTTTTGTGGACAGAGGAGTGTTAGAATAGTTTTAAGGAATTGAAGAGTAGATTGACAAGTGCACCGATTTTGACTTTACCTTCGGGTAGTGACGGATATGTAGTGTATAGTGATGCCTCAAGGAAGGGATTGGGCTGTGTATTGATGCAAGGAGATAGAGTCATTGCTTATGCTTTCAGGCAATTAAAGCCCTATGAGATGAATTATCCTACTCATGATTTGGAGTTAGCTGCTATAATCTTTGCGTTGAAAATATGGAGACACTACTTATATGGAGTCACCACTAGGGTGTTTATGGATCACAAAAGTCTTAAGTATTTGATGAGCCAGAAAGAATTGAATTTGAGACAGAGAAGATGGTTGGAACTACTGAAAGATTATGATTTGACGATGGCTTACCACCCAGGAAAAGCTAATGTAGTAGCGGAAGCACTGAGTCGAAAATCAACTATGGCATATGTGGAGACAGTTTATGTTCCTTTGTTGAAGGAATTGGCCAAACTTCGGGGACATTGAGGCAAGTTAAATCTGGGTGTATATTGGCTAGCTTTAGGGTAAGGATAATGTTAAATGAGATGATTAAGGAATTCCAGGCACAGGATGAGTACTTGAGCAGGCTCAGAGAAGAGATTAAAAAGGGTAAACCTTCGGAAATAGAGATAAGAGAAGATGAACTGATGGTAGTAGGTGACAGATAGTGTGTCCTGGACATATTAGAGTTGAAAGATGAGATATTTGATGAGGCACACAATGCTTCCTATGCAATGTACCCAGGGAGTACGAGAATGTATAGAGATTTGAAAGAACACTTTTGGTGGAAGAGAACACTTTTGGTGGAAGGGAATGAAGAAGGATATTGTAGAGTATGTTAGTAAATGTTTAGTGTGTCAACAGGTCAAGGCTGAACAGCAAGCACCTTCAGGCAAGCTTAAACCTTTGCCTATTCCGGAATGGAAGTGGGAAAGGATTACGATGGATTTCTTGATGGGATTGCCCAGAACTAACAGGAAACATGATGCAATATGGGTGATTGTGGATAGGCTAACTAAGTTTGCGCACTTCTTACCAATTAAGCAGACAGATTCCATGAATGCTTTGGCCAAGAAGTACATAGATGAAATAGTCAAGCTTCATGGGATTCCGAGTTCTATAGTTTCTAATAGAGATCCGAGGTTCACCTCCAAGTTTTGGGAAAGCTTACAGGAGGTTTTAGGAACTAAGTTGCACTTTTGTATAGCTTGCCATCCACAAACTGACGGACAATCGGAGAAACAATACGAACTTTAGAGGCAATGTTAAGAGCTTGTGTCATAGATTTCAAAGGCTCATGGGATGATCATTTGCCTTTAATCGAATTTGCTTACGACAATTCCTATCACTCGGGATTGAGATTTGGTAAGAAGGGCAAGCTTAGTTTGAGATATATAGTCCCCTACGAGATCATTGAGAAGATAGCGCCTTTAGCCTATAAGTTAGCTTTGCCACCAAAATTGTATAAGATTCACAATGTCTTCCATGTATCGATATTGAGAATGTTGGACCCCAAACCTTCTATTAAATGAGAAAGTGTTGGCTATTATTGTAACATCCCATCACCGATGGGGAGGTTAGAATAGTAATTTTGAGTGGTCAATGGGTGTTTAGAAATGCCTCTTCATGTTCATGCATAATCTAGCATCCGCATACACTTAAATGGTAAATCTTGCACATAAAAAATGACTACCCATGCATTCATGATATTTCCTGGTATATTTGTTAATAAATGTGATTGTTATAAAATGTGGTTTGTGGATATGAAAAATTGAGTTGGAGAGGGTCATTG
>JAOTAX010000008.1:35740209-35756235 GCA_025629825.1 Erythroxylum guanchezii | reverse complement strand
ATTCGCATAATATCCACATTAAAACAATTATTTATACCCGAAAAATGTCAATTGAGTGCATGATCAATGATTTTAATATGTGCAATAGTCCAATTCACATGTGTGTATGCCGACATGATGCATGAGCATGAAATGCAATTTTCTTACTCTCCTTTTAATCTCAAATGTACCCAATGTTAGGGTTCAAACCCGTAGTATGGGGATGGGATGTTACAGTCATAGGAAAGGTAACTATAAGAAGAGCTTTGTTAGATTTAGGGGCCACTATAAATGTGATGCCCAAATCTGTCTATTAGGCCTTAGGTGTGAAAAGTTTAAAACCTACATCTGTGGTCTTACAGTTGGCTGATAGATCCTTTAGGCATCTAGTGGGCATAAATGAGGACGTCCTGGTCCAGGTAAAGGGTTTGGTATTTCCTGCTGATTTTTATGTGCTTGATATGTCTTCTAAAGTTGTGCAGGATACCTCACTAATTCTCGGACAACCCTTCTTGCGGACAGCGAGCACCATGATTAGCATGAAGGAAGGTACGATCACCATAGAGGTTGGCGATCAACAGATAAGCTTCAATATGTATGAAGCTATGAAACACTCCCATGAGGATTATTCACTCCTTGGTGTTAATATGCTTGATATGGTTATAGACGATGCATGTGTTGATTTTGGACGATCCTTGAATCCTCTTACTAATGATCTCTTTGGAGAAATTTTTGCTGCTGATATTTCAGGTGAACCGTTGAGTGTGGACGTGAGCAAAGAGCTGAAACGAAATCGAGCTATCTCGCCGGGGCCTGGTGATAAGCCAGAGGCCTCCCGAGAGTTTAAAGACCCACCATGAGCACCAGGTCGTCTTCCTTCCTTTACTTGCAATATAGTTGTGCATACTGATTAGAAATAGATTTCAATTGTTGTGCATGAGTATGTTGACTAAGTGTGGGGGGAAGATTTAACCAGTAGGATTAGGTTAGCTTGGTAGAATTTAAGTTTGGTTGTTTAAATAATTTAACTTTATTTTTTTAGCCCCGAAACTTATTGAATGAATGATACATGGTGCTTGGTAGAAGAGATCGGTGAACATGAGCCTGATACGTTGATTGGTCATACAAAGAGTGCTTAGGATCCCTTAGGAATTGTTTTCAGTTCGGGAAGTTTCGCTGCGGTGTGGCATAGCTCGCCGTGGTGTGTCTCATTTAACACGCCGCGACGTGCATTGATTCCTCCGCCGCAACGCAGCTCGTCGCGACATGCATTAATTCCCACGTCCTAGTGCGTAACTGTTGCGTGTTAACCCTAGACGGCGGAATTTCCCCTTCTGCCCTTATTGCACGGCGATCCCTCCCTTTGACCAGTACCTCTTTCGTAATTTCGCCCCCAACTCTTTCTAAACCTCCGGGAACCCTTCTTTTTGCCGCCTCCATTTTGACTCTTCCATTTCCTCTTGCGCCACGTCCTCTCTTCTCCTTGTTTTCGACCTCCTCTGTCACACATCGTTAGTCGCTCAGCTCCGATGTCTGTTCTTCAACTCTGTAAGCGTTCTTCTCTCTTCATTTACCTCTTCCTTTTTCGTTTAGTCGATTTAGCATATTTTTGGCGACGAACAGCACTCTCTTTGTCGCGGTGTGTCAGGCTATCACCTTTCACCACGACGCATGGATTGATTCGTCGCGGTGTGTGAAGTTCTCGTGTCTCGCCCCAACGTGTAATTTTGTCTCGCCACGGCATCAACCCTCTCACCGTGGCGTGCCCCTATTTTTGTTAATTCTCTGACTTTTCTTTGTGTTTCTTTTCTCCGCAGGACAATGCCTCGAACCAAGAACGCCTCAAACCGTTCCACTACTCCCTCAGATTTCTACCCCTCTTCCAGATCTCTTGAGTTTTCCTCCGAGCCATCTCCGTCTCTTTAACCTTCCCAATCTTCCCGTCCTCCAACCTCACCAAACCGCTCTTCCAGTTCCGCTCACCAAACTGCTCTTCCAGTTCCGCTCCTCCGGTCGATCCGGAGTATGCTGACCTGGCCGCAAAAATCGCAGCTAGGCCACTACTCAAGGAATGACCTTTCCCTCTCTCTCCCCACAATAACCCTTTTGTTCGACAGCTCGTCCAATACCAACTTTCTGGCCTAGTGCAGCCCAGGACTCCTGGAAATGACACCTTTGTTCGTCATTTCTACACTTATGCCCGTTACCATGGCACCTTGGACATTAACTTTCGTGGTGTCACAATTCCCCACGCTGTCACCACTACTTCGATCCATGAACACTATCACCTTCCCCCAATCCATTGTTGTCACTATGCAGATCTCACCCATGACTACCCCTGGGATGATGTCCTTTGTACCCTCTGTCCCGAGAGTGCCGAATGGCATCAACCCAGGATCTCACAAAGATATATTCGGCGTGCTGATCTTCACCCTGAGGCCCGTCCTTGGCTTCATCTTATCAGCAACAACGTTCTTCCAACCACCCACCTTGCTTTGGTCCCCAAGGAACAGGCCCTACACATCCACCTCTTCATGGTTGGCCGGCCGGTCAACTTTGCTCATGCAATCGTCTCCGCCCTCTGCCAATCTATCCTTACCTCCACCCTGACCCATTCTATCCTCTTTCCCACCTAATCACCGATTTGTTACGGGCCCATCGGGTCCCGGAACATACCACTGACTATTCTTTCGAACCAGCCTCTCTTTTTCGATATATCCGTCTAAAACAACCTCGCCATCTACACCCCCCTCCCCTATCTTCGCCCCGTTCTGCCCCATCTCCTCCTTCTCCTCTATCTCCTCCTCGTGGAGCCCCTTCACACCTTCCTTCCCCTCCTGTTGTTGCTGCTCCGCCGACGAGGACGTCCCTCCTACCCCCTCCTCTCCCACCCCTCTTCCCTTGCTAACCCTCAACCATCAGGTCGCCCTTCTACTCGATGCCGTCCAACGCATCGAAGCTCGGCTGGAGGCTGATCGCCAATTTCACCAACAGATTTATGCTCTCATTGCGGCTCACGTGCATTTTCCTTTTCCTCTTGCGGCCAGTGAGTCTTCGACCGGTCCTGGAACATCTGCAGCAGCCCCTCCTGATCCTCCAGCCGATGATCCCATGGAGTAGTGCTGGCATTTTGTTCTATTTTGTCTTTTTTGGTTTTTTTTTTGTTGTCGTTTCTTTGTTTTAGTTAGTTCCTCGGATCTTTAGCCACTTTTGTACTGGCCTACTTTACCATTACTGATCAATACTACATTTTTATCTTCTCTTCTTACCTGGTTACTTTCATGTTCTAATTTGCTTTATTTTCATTGAGGACAATGTGTTGCTTAAGTGTAGGGGAGCTATTCCCATCTTATTTCTCTGTTGCATGAGTGTTTGACATCTTACTTATGTTTTTATTAGCCAATTCTGCATCATGTTACATGTTACACAATGTTAAAACTTGGTAAAAATTATTTTTTTTCATTCTGTTGTTCCTTACTCGCCGCGGCGACGCTGGTTAGCCTGGAACACACGTCGCGGCGCACATAACAAACTAGCACTTTTAGTTTTTGAGACATGAGATTGTTTATTGAGATAATACCCTTGTTGGAAGGATATTTGGGCCTGATTTTTTTCTTCTTCTTCGATCTCTGTGTGCATCTGCTTATTTCATATCTCTTTAGAACTTGTTTCAATTCTTACTCAAGGCTTTATGGACAAGAATTTTGTTGATGTGATAAAGGCGTTCCTTCTTTACCGCTTTTCCCAAACACAGCCCCACAAACACTTATCACTTGTTAGCCCTTTGAGCCATTCTTATGTATGAGCACTTGCACGCATTTCAATATAATGTCATTAGTTTAATTTGCATTTTCTTTCTATAAAAAAAAGAGTTCCAAAGAGGAACAGAAAAAGTATGTGTTCCAAAAAGGAACAGGGAAAAAATCAATACTAGCATTTTCAAAAAAAAACTATTCTTAGCTCAACTGTTAACATCCATTTCATAATTTTAGTGCATGTGTTCATATCTTTTCTTTCTATCATTCCATCCATTCATCTAGCCCTCCGCACATTACAACCCTGAAAAGTCCTCTTGATCTTCAAAATCTTAGTTCTCGTAGTGGAGAAATAGAGTTGATATAAGCTTATGGTAGAGTATGGATTAAGCAGATTGAGAGTGACATATCCCTAAACACAAGTGAGGTGAGAGCAAACAGTTTACCTTGAGTGACATCTCTTTTGTCCAATCTCTTGGATTAAAATTCTTTTAGTGTTTGTTTTCTTAGCACTCTTTCAATCTGCTTTGATTGAATTCTGAGAAAGTGATTTGTGTCAATTTCCTATTATTGTTTTGAGCATGGGCGGATTTTTCTTTTACACTTGTATCTTTTTTACTCTTATAAACTTTGTCCAGGAGTACAAAGGCCTAAGTGTGGGGGAATTTGATTGAGCCCAAGTTTATCATATAAATTGGCTGCATTATCATGACTATTAATATACTTTTTGACTCTTAATTTGTGATTTTGTGCTTAAATTAGTTTCTTATAGTGGGCTCATATTATATGCAATTTATTAGTAAAATTGTTGCAAATTGACATTAATTGCATCATAATTTTTCTAAGGACAATTGATACTGTAAATAGTTATTTTATATTGTAGGAGAAAAAGGAGTCAAAAAGATTAGAAAGTCAACAGGACGTGAGCTCCTTCAAGCACTTCGCGGCGCATCTAGAAGAAGACACGTCGCGGCGTATACCAATCTTCTCGCTGCGGTGCATCATCACATGACAACACGCCGCGACGTCTGTTAATTGTCCCGCCGTAGCGAGTGAGCCAAGATGAGCACACCGCGATGTCAACCATTCATCTCATCGCGACAAGCAGACGGATATCCGGACTCTAATTGGAAAGTTCACTCACTATACCGACTCGACCCGTTACCCATCCTTTAAAACTTGCCGAATTAGGTTATCAAAGATGGACAGACAGACAGATAGAACACACAACACATTCGGGGACCTAGGAGAGAGAGAGACCACCTCGATACTTCACCACCGCGATTCTCCATCTGCGACCATCATTCGCCACCGCCGATCACTTCATCATCAACTCCACCGCAGGTTTCCAGCTCTACCATGGGTGACATCTGAGTCTCAACAGTGATGAGGACTTCCGGAGTCATGCATGGCTAGGTCTTCCACCCTCTTGGAAATGTAGCAGCGGCTTGAGTTCACGGGCTTCAAAGAGGAGTAATCCGACATTGTCAAAATTTAATCATATTATTGTAAAACTCTAAGTTAGTGTTTACGGTAGTGAGATTGGATTAGCTTGGTTATAGTTTAATCAAGTGTTGAACAATGTTTTGTGTTATGGATATGGTTATATGTAGAATTTGGATGCTTAATATATGAAGTCTCATATATGTCATTGGTGATTGTGTTAATTCTCGTTATCTGCCTAGTTGTGTTTGATATCGAAATTGTGCTTGATCCAATTGACCACTTGCATTAACCTATTCATTTCACACACTAAGATGCTTTTAACAAGGTTTTAAGGAATGGAGTTCATTGATTAAAACCTTGGACTTAAAGAGTCCTTTAAGGTTGATTATTCGAAAACTTAGTGGATTACACTCCCCAAAAATTTGTTTCGAACCGTGATAGCCTAAGCTTGTTTGCAAGAGGACTTTATATCATTTGAACATTGTTTGGACTTTTAATTTTATTTTCCCAAAAATCCAAAAATATACTTTTTACACATTCTTCTTTAAATTCTAGTTTAATTTCCTCAATTTTGATCAATGATCCAAAACCCCCCTTTTTATCAACTTAAATTGCATTTTTGACAATTAGGCTAGCTTAAACCTTTTTCCGTTCGATTCCAATTAAGTGAAATGACCCGAGGTTGCACTCTATACTGCAATCCTTGGAATTAATTATTTTTGATTCAGTTTCCAAGGGATTGATCTTTAGTTCGAGACGAAGAGCCAATCATTAAGTAACACTTACTTCGTCAAATTCACATCCAATGAACACTTCCAATATATTATTCATGCATTAAATACCTCAAACATTCAATGTCCGGAATCAACACATTCACATTCATAAAATAATTCAATGCAGAATTTAAAAAAATCAATTATTTAAGTGAGACCGTCTAGGTTACTCATAGTTTGCTCCAGAAAACTATTGCCTCAAAGTCCCAGCAACGTCTGGATGTTGTCGCTCAATATGCTCTTTTATATCATGCAATATACATTTACACACATTAAAATTTTGCACAATTTTACAAGTACTCATTTATGCACAAATGTGTATATGGATTATGTACAATGCAATATTCAATGACAATCTCGCATATATTTCCTTTATTCTCAAATCATAGTCATTCATACTTCAAAACTCATAAATGTCTAATTTGAACTTAGGTTTACACCTTAATAATACAAACTCATTCCAAGTTTATCACTCAATCATATCTTGTAAGCTTGATTATCCCAAGTTCCTCAACCAACAATTACCGACCTTTCTAATGAATACAGATAGCCATGAATTTTGATGGAGAGGACGAAAAATGTGTGAGGAGTTTGTGGTTCAAATTTCAGGTCAATAGGAGGTCTGAAGAAGAAGTTATGGTCAAAAGAGTGAATGATGTTCAAAACTATCAAAAATCTCTGCACTCTCACCGTTTGTGCACGATCGTGCATTTGCAGTGGTTCCTCATTGTCAGGATCGTGCATTTCCAGTTGGTTCCTCATTGCACGATTGTGCTCTACCAAATAGCTCCTTTCTGTCTCTCTCTGAGATTCCCTTTTTGTCACAATCGTGCACTACCCCATGTGATTCCCTTTTTTCACAATCGTGCACTACCAAATGATCAAAATTCAGGCTTCCTTCAGCTACTCTCCAACACATATTTTCAGTTCAATTTACATAACCATTTTTACACATAAAAAGAGATATTTAGGTCAAACATTCTTCGAAAAAATTATTCCTTTTTGTCTTAAATTTCTAATGACACCAATTTCATACAATTTGGTGCAGTATTCTTCAAGTTATACACAAATTAATGCCTACTGTTCTCAAACTACAACTGCACCCAGTTTTCAACATCAAGTCAAATTTCAAAACCCTTAAAGATAGAATTCAAAATCTATTTCTTCATGAAAATTGTATCCATATGTCTCCATATTATTTTAAACTTAAAATCATCCCATTTGGATATGTACAGATCAAAATATGGCCAAAATATAGAAGCATGTTCTGTTGAAACACTACATCTAGCATATTCCAGCACACTTAATCACCATTTTCATCCTAGTTCATCTTTTCTTGCTTAGTCTATCATTTCGAGCTTATATCCTCATTATTTCCTCTTCCTTCCTACTTCTATTTCAACTCAATTTCAATCATAAACAAATCATACTCTATGTTTGATCATAATACCGAAAATAGAACATTAAACATCCATTATCTATCAAATTTTTCTGCACTTTTTCCTACACCATTTTCAATGATATTTTTATTTCAAACCCATCATTACAACTCATGAAATATTAATCATCATAAACACAAAAACAAGACAGCAATATTCTCATTCTTCATCCAAGGTGCACATGTATAATGACCACTTTTCTTATGATCATGTAATATCAATTAATCACCATATTTGTTTCATATAGATACTACTCACGAGAATTAACATGTTACTTACTTGCTAAAACTCCAAGTTCTTCCAAACACACCAAGAACCCCTAACTTCTCATACAACCCACGTACATCATCATGAAGGTTGGGAGGTTTAGGTTTTCTTATGACAAATGAAGAAGATAACAAGGTGAGAGTAGCAAGTGAAAGATGAGAGAACTAGGTTTAACGTTGATAAAGGTTGGTGAAAAAATTTGTGAAGAAGATGAAGAAAGTCATGAAGAAGAAGAAGAAAGCAAGAACAAAATAATTAACTTGGTCTTTCAAGTATAATCGTGGAATAAAGACTAGGCTTGGCAAGTGACACTTGTCACTTGCCACATGTCTAATTTATATGGGTTTAAACTAGGTTCTCTTATTTAACTAGTCCAATCTACTCCAATTGTCTCCCAATTTTCTATGATATATGTCATTAAATCCCAATGTGATTTATAAAAATTTTCACTGTCATTTGATTCTTTTTTCTACTACTACTTATCAATTATCTCACCACTTGGCATTTTCCTAATCCAAAAATACCCGAAATTTCCTAAATTTCACTAAAAATTCTAGATCAACAATTACACTCTCTAAATCTATTTTTAATACATATAAATCACAATTCTTAATATAATTATAAATCAATTATACCTAGAAAATGTCAATGAATGCGTGTACAATCATTTTAATGTGCAAAAATCAATAGTCACGTATATGTGTATGCTATATTATGCATGAGCATGAAATGCACTTTCTAACTTCTCAATAATCTCTCATGTAAGCTATTCTAGGGTTCTAACCCTTAAAATGGGATAACAAGATATTACAGTTTCAGCCACTTTGCAATTGTGCATCCCAAATTTGAACAGAAGATTACTTGCATACCTCTTTTGTGAAAGAAAAGTACCATCTTCCACCTGTTTCACTTCTAATCCAAGAAAGGATCTCAACACTCCCAAATCTGTCATTTTAAATTGCTTCATCATGCATGATTTGAATTCAGCAACCAAGGTTTCAAAGGATCTTATATAAATCATGTCATCAACATAAATGCATACAATCAGAAAATTCTTATCACACTTCTTTACCTATTGTGTTGGCTCACTTTCACTCCTTTCAAATCCATTTTGTAGAAAATATGAATCAATTCTTTTGTACCATGCTCTGGATGCTTGTTTCAAGCCATAAAGAGCCTTTTTAAGCCTATAGACTTTATTCTCGTTTTTAGTAACCACAAATCCTTTGGGTTGAGAAACATAGACTTCCACTTCTAACTCCCGGTTTAAAAATGTAGATTTCACATCAAATTGATAAACTAACAAATTTAATTTCGTAGCAAGAGATAAAAGAGTTCTCACTATTTCAAGACGGGCAACCAATGAA
This sequence comes from Erythroxylum guanchezii, assembly GCA_025629825.1. Taxonomy (NCBI): domain Eukaryota; kingdom Viridiplantae; phylum Streptophyta; class Magnoliopsida; order Malpighiales; family Erythroxylaceae; genus Erythroxylum; species Erythroxylum guanchezii. The sequence continues at coordinate 35,747,209 of JAOTAX010000008.1, read as the reverse complement.
AAAGTTTCTTCAAAGTCAACACCTTGAGGTTGTGCATACCCCTTTGCTACAATTCTTACTTTGTACTTCTATATACTATCGTCAGCATCATATTTAAGCTTGTACACACCCTTAAGACCAATTGGTTTCTTACCATCTAGCATATCTACTAGTTTCGATGTTTGATTATGCCCAATTGCTCTCATTTCTTCAACCAGTGCATCATGCCATGCTTCTACTTCAACTGCTTCTTCAAAATAAGTTGGTTCTTTCATAGACAAAGCTAATGAATATGATTCATAAATATCTCGCAGTGATCTAAATTTTCTTGTTGGTGTTTCACCTGAGGAGCTGGATGTTGAACTCAATGGGGAGGTATTATTTTTGATGGTTTCATTACTTGTTGGAGAAGAATTTATTGAAGGAGAGCATGTTGGTGTGGAATATGCTGCTATAACTTCATCAAGATGTGACAACTGAATTTCAGAACTAATCTTCTCGGAGGTGAAATCCCAACTTGCATCTTCATTGAACACAACATTCCTCCTAATCAAAACCGTGCCACTCGCAGGATTATATAGCTTTTAAGCTTTGGATTGAGTACTATACCTGACCAAAATACACTTTTCAGATTTTTCATCAAGTTTATGACGTGATTGTGAATTTAGCAAAGCATAAGCTATACATCCAAAAATTTGTAAGTGGCTTACCTTGGGCTTGTTACCTTTCCAAGCTTCATATAGAGTCTGATTATGAACTGCCTTAGTGGTTGAAATATTTAAGAGATAGACTGTTGTAGCTACTGCCTCTGCCCAAAATTGCTTTGGAATGCCTCTTGCAATCATTAGGATTCTACCCATCTCAACAATATTGTGATTCTTTCGTTCTGCCACTCCATTTTGTTCCGATGGGTATGGTGCTGTAAGCTCTCTACGAATGTCGTTCTCATCGCTAAGGATATTGAATTCTTCTGACATAAACTCTCCACCTCTATCTACTCGAAGAGTCTTAATCTGATATCCACTTTGCTTCTCCACAAAAGACTTAAATTTCTTGAAATTTTCAAATGCTTCTGATTTAGATTTCAAGAAATACACCCAATTCATACGACTATAATCATCAATAAATAGCAAAAAATATCGATTGCCTTTTAATGATTCAATGCTCATCGAACCACATAAATCAACATGTATTAACTTAAGACAAGTAGAGGCTCTCTAAGCCTTGCCTACAAGAAATGATGTTCTACTTTGTTTTCCATGCACACATCCTTCACAAAAGTCAAGAGTATCAATTTTAGGCAAACCAACAACCATATTTTTATTGCCTAATAGTTGTAACCCTTTTATATTTAAATGACCATACCACAAATGCCACATGTTAGCTTCAATACTTCCTTTAACAACCAATTCACTACTTTCATCATTAACTGACATATCAAGTGGAAACATTCTATTTAGAGTCATTTAAACACTAACAATCTTTTGACCTAATTTTTTATCATGGATGCTACAAGAATCATTGTCAAACAAAACTAAATATCCAACACTCATCAATTGTCCAACAATCAACAGATTATGGGCTAGATAAGGAACATACTGCACATCATGGAGAAGTTTTACATTACCATGTGAAGTTTTGATGGCAACAATACCTTTACCTTCAGCTTTAATTGACTTCCCATTTCCCAACTGAACTTTTGATTTTTGCAACTCATCAAGCTCTTTAAACAATGACCTCATGTCTGACATATGATTAAAGCAACCACTATCTATAAACCATAAATCATTTAATTTACCGTCTATAGTTGAGTGAGCCATAAACAAATTACTCTCCTCTAAAGGCTTCTCAGTGAAGTTGGCATGCTTTTGTTCATCCTTCTGTTTTGTCCAATAGTCAACTTCTTTGTGCCTATATTTTTTGCAGTAGCGATACTGAATATTACTCCTGAACTATTATTGCTCACCAGCAGATTGATTTCTTCCTTTACTGCGACCGCAGCCACGACCATAATAGCCACCTCTGCCTTGTCCTTGACCTCCTGAATTTCCTGCCTTCCCCTTGTAGGAAGACTCTCCTTTGGTCTAAAATGCCTTCTCTTTCCCTTTGTCATGCGATCTACTAAGCCTAACTTCATGGGCTAGTAAAGAACTCATCAACTCATCAAAAGTATAATTAGATAAGTCTTTAGACTCTTCAATTGCAGCAATGACATGATCAAATTTTTTAGTTAAACTCCTCAAAACTTTACTCATAACAATTTCATTGCTAATAGTTTCACCGCACGACCTCATATGATTAACAATCCCAGGTACTCTAGATAAAAACTCTTGTACAGTTTCTTTTTCTTGCATTACCAATGTTTCAAAATCACGGCAAAGAGTTTGTAGTTTTGTGACAATGGTACTTCTTATCACCCATATACTATTGCCGTAGAGTTTCCCATGCCTAAGTGGAAGTTGTGGCTGCCGCAATTTTAGGGAAATTTTGATCAACAACTGCCTGCTGGATGAAAAATAGAGCTTTTACGTCCTTCTTTTAGTTCTCCCATACACGTGGATCGACTACCTGATTCTCCTTTGGCTCTTCAAGTTCATTCTCCACCAAGTCCTGTAGCTTTTGAGACTTGAACATAGTCTTCATTTTAAGATTCCAAAAATGGTAATTTTCCCTTTTGAATATCGAAATTAGGGGCTATAAAGAGGAGTTAACATCATTGTTTGCTATGGTTGTGGATTCACTATAGCGTTTGCCTCACTGTGTTTCACTCAGGTGCTCTTTTACTTTACCCTTTACATAATGAGAATCGAACCTGGATGAAAAAAACTGTGTTTTGATCACTCTCTCACACTCTGATACTAAAAGTTGTTAGGGAAAGAATAGGAAATAAGACAAAAAAAAAAGAGACAGACGCCAAAAGTGAAAATAAGACAGCCTTTGCAATGGGCTTTTTTTGCATCCTAGTCAGAGACAGAACAGGCCTATATATAGGCTTACAATTAACCAATAAAAGCTAAAAATAAGGCATTAAACGACAAGTGGGGAAGTGGAAAAACAAAGACATGGGCTGAAACTTTGTGGGAAACAGGGAACATAACGTCTGCATAAAACAGGGCACATGTGACCACTAACATAAAACGTGTCCCACTAATTTTGAAGCACTATTCAACATTGTTTCTGTTCCACCATTGTCGTTACTACCTCTAGAGCCTTTCAACGTGAACTCCGTAAGCTACATCTTGCCGGAGCCACATTCTTTGGTGAGGCACAAGAATTTGCCGACGAGACATCATCATCATATATAGTTCCTTCACAAAATCTTTTTATGTTTTAGGACTTTTAATATGTTTTTCGATTATCACCATTACACCACAGGCTCTTACCCGTTCCCATCCCCGTCTTTTTGTGTTTTTCTTTTTTCATTTCCATATATCTCCATCACGGTCAAAATTGTAATTCAAGTATTAAACATGTATTTCTTGACTTGTTATTTTTCTGCTTTGCTATTATCCCTATAATTTAGGAATTGGTTATTATCTATCCTAGATTTTAGGGCTATGTAAATACTGCCCACTAAGTGTTTGTTATTATGTTACACTAAGATTTAGTGTAGCGATCGAAAAATCTACAACAAACCATATAGGTTTGTCTATTTAAAGTGTCCACTGTTGTTTTGTAAAGATGTTAGTGAGTTTTTCTTCAAAATCAATAAAAGTTTCACTTCCTAAATTTTTCTGTAATGTGTTTTTTTCTGTTGTGGTTTGTTAATATTTTAACAGTTTGGTATCAGAGCCTTATTGTAAAATGGCTTCTACTAGTGTCAATCTAAACTCATCTCAAAATCTTCCTATTTTTACTGACCTCAATTTCCAATTTTGGCGTATAAAGATGAGGACTTTATTTATATCCTATGATTTATGGGATTTAGTTGAAAATGGTCTTGATGATTTTGCAGATATGGAGGAAGGTATAAGGCTAACCACTGCTCAACGAAATGAGCTCAAAGGAGGCAAAAAAAAAGGATGCTAAGACATTATTTCTAATTCAATAGGCATTAGATGAAGCCATTTTTCCCCGTGTTATGATAGCCACAACTTCAAAGAAGGCTTGGGATTACTTGAAAAAGAATATCAAGGTGTAGACAAAGTTGTCACAGTGAAGTTGCAAACTATGTGCAGAGAGTTTGAGAATTTGTTGATGAAGTTGTCATAATCCATTCAAGAATTCTTATCAAAAGTTCTTTTGATTGTGAATCAAATTAGGGAATTTAGAGAAGAATTAACAGACCAGAAGATTGTTGAGAGGGTGTTGCGAAGTCTTCCTTTCAAAATTGACCATGTTGTTGCAGTAATTGATGAGTCAAAATACTCTATACAAGAGTTAATGGGGTCTTTCCAAACGCATGAGCAGCTAATGAATAGGACAACAGAGACTTCTGCTTAACAAGCTTTTCAATCAAAGCTTGATTTGAAGAAAACCTCGAATGATTCAGCAAGTCACGAAAATTCTAGTTGCGGTCTGGTAGATCATTTCATGGAAGAGGTAAAGGAAGAGGAAGAAATAATGGCGAGCAAAGAAATTCTTCTAATGGAGATAACAATTACAAAGATTGTTAGTATAAAGAGAAGCATGGTCAAAATAAAAATACTACTTAATGTCACTATTGAAAAAAATATGGGCATATTAAAAAGAATTGTTATAAAAGGGATGTTGATTTTCAAATTCAAAAGATGAAAAGGATGCTTCTGAGGAAAATTTATTCATTGCTTGTTTAACTGTTCACAAAGCTATGACTAATGATGTTTTGTATCTTGATAGTGGTTGTAGTAACCATATGACTGTTGATAAAAAATTCTTTGTGAAGAATGATGAATCCATAAAGACTGAAGTAAGATTGGGTGACAACAACCGAGTTTAAGTATGTGGTAGGGGTATCATTGCTATTTTTACAAAATCTGGAAAGAAATTGTTGCATGATGTAATGCATGTTCATGGTTTAGCTCAAAATCTTATTAATGTGGCTCAGTTAATAAAGATGGGCTATTTAGTTGTATTTGATGATGATAAATGTATGATTTATGAAAAGAAAGTATGCAATTGCTCTATTCTACTCAAATGGGAGAGGATAAGATGTTTCCACTTGTAATTGCTACTGCTCCTATTAGTGTTTTCGAAGCAACTAACAGTGATGATATTCTGCTTTCTCACCAAAGGTTTGGTCATTTTAACTTTGGTGGACTAACCTTGTTGTCTAAAAAGAATCTAGTAAATGGCCTTCCAAAAGCTACTGGAGAAAGAAAGCTTTGTGAAGCCTACATTTTTGGAAAGAATCATTGAGTGGTAGTAAGTACTTTTAACTCTTTATTGATGATTTTTCAAGAAAGATGTTGGACCCTGAACTTTTCTTGGAAGATTAGAACTATTAAATGAGAAATTTTGGTGATTAGTCACGAATAAAGAACAAATGAATGAAAGTTTTCGAACCAAGAAATGATAGGCAAGAGTAAAGTAAGGAATGAGAAATGTGGATAGATTCATGATTTGCTATGGTGTTTTCGGTGGATAAGAGATTTTGAAATGAGAAGAATTAAGGTGAAATTTAGAAGTGGAATGAAAGCAAAAATGAAGTAGAAAAGGTGATTTTGGTATGAGTTGCGTTAAGGAAAGATTTTTGAAATAAAGAGTTGATCTGGAAAATGTTCACTGAGCGTGCTTCGGTCTATTAGCCATAGCTTTTTCTCTAGTTATCCAAACAAGATTATTCTTAATTCAGATTAAACTAGAAACATATGGCCACATTTCTCATGAAGAAATCGAATTTCAATTCTGTCTCTAAGAATCTCAAAAGTTGTCATGAAGTTGAGAGCTGGGTGTAGTACATTGGTGGAGGAATGTAAAATTCGTGTTCTAAATTCATGGGAAATTCTGGGTTAATCTAGGTTGATTCAGGCAAATGTGTCTTCTATAAAGTTGTAGGACTTTCTTTTATATTTCCAACGGTATATAGTATGGAATTTTTGGACATTTGATTCAAAAGTTATGATCTTTATAAGTGGAGATATTCTGAAGAGTGAAAACTAATACGGAAGCAAAACAAAGACGGAAGGAAAAGTAAGACGATGCAAAGTAAGACAATGCAAAAGTAAGACGATGCAAAGTAAGACGATGCAAAATGAAGACGATGCAAAAGTAAGACGATGCAAAATAAGACGATGCAAAAGTAAGACGATGCAAAGTAAGACGATGCAAAAGTAAGACGATGCAAAGGAAGACGATGCAAAAGTAAGGCGATGCAAAAGTCAGAAGGAAGAAAAAGCAAAGATAGAATTTTTTTTCGAGGTCTTCATGAAAGTTGTAGCTATTGAAGTCCTCTTTTGAACAATCAAAAGAACGGCTTAATCAGAAATTTCTAGAGAAAGTTATGGCTGTTTCCCCAAAACATGTTCAGGATGATTGAGAACAAAAGCAGATTGGATTCTTTTGGTCATAACTGCTTCTCTAGACACCCAAATGATCTGATTCTTGAACCATTGGATTTGAAAGACATTTTTCTACATCTGTACCAAAAATCATAGCCATTGTAAATGAAGTGAGAAAGATTGAGTGAAAAACATGGGGCGGGTACAGTGTGTGTACTCCTAAACAATATGAACTGGTGTTATTCTACTAAACATACTTCAGTATTTTGATGATTTCGGGATCGATAGAGTTCCAAATGAGATGATTTTTGACTTGTGGTAAACTAGAGACATAGAGTTACAAATTATCTGGAGGAAGTGAATTGTAAGTCAATCTCTAAGATTTTCAAGTTCTAGATGGAAGTTGGGTATAATATACTATTTCAGTCTATCAACAGCCTGAAATGTTTGAATTACAACTTTCAGAACCAAATTTAATGATTTTGGTGTCATTAGAAACTTAAGACAACTGGGAACATTTTCTAAAAGAAAGTGTTATGTCAAAATGTTCAAGGGTATTTTTGGCAAGACACTTAAGTTTAAAAGAACATAAGCCTATAAGG
>JAOTAX010000008.1:35713770-35733124 GCA_025629825.1 Erythroxylum guanchezii | reverse complement strand
ATGTACTCTCTCTTCCTTCTTTCATCCATAACCGAAAATGAGAAAGTCTCATTTAGGTTATTGGTCTTTTCATATAGTCATCTTAAATAAATGAGAAGAGTCTCATTTATTAGCTTCTTTATGATTGATTAAAGAATGAAGTGATGCATTGGACGAAAATCACTTCTTTCTTTCATGATAACCGAAATTGGCAAGGAGAGTAAGAAGTGTTCTTGCATTTTTGACTCACTCTCTCCTCTTATGCATGAATAGTCGAAACTTGAATGAGAAGAGTCTCATTTTTGGCTTTTTTCATCTAAGGAAAATATCCTCAAAATATTTCTTTTCCTTTCCCACCAAAGGATCTTATTATCCAAGTTGTCCAAGAAGAACAACTGGTAGATCGGATTGGTCGAGGATACAATAACGAGGAGAGGATATATTGATAAGGAGAGGATACAAAAGCGAGGAGTCAAAGCTATAGCAAGGATTCAGTATAATTTCCATCTTGTTCGTATGTTAATTATTTTCCTTATACCGTATCATATATGGCTTGGCATGTTGATTTGGTTATTATACTTCCGTTGCGTTTTGATTTTATAAAAAGTTTTGAAATCTACCATTTTAGCCAAATCTCACATGCTTTTGTTTTCGATCCAACACTAATAAGGCCAGATGTATCAATAAGTTTCAAAAACATAGAGCCATTTAAAGAATAAGCCAAGCAATTTATAATAGGCTCTTGTCTCCTATTTGTCCAACCATCATCCATAAGTGCCTCAATTCACTCTTCTTTTCAAAAACAGCACAACTCAAAAGTTTTAATTCTTAAGTCATCAATCGAATGTGCTTTGTATCCTAGACCATAAGAGGTTATTGCGTCCATCATAGGTTGATAATAATAAGACTGATAAGCATTGAATGACGAACCTGTATCATACCACCATCTAACTACTGCCATATCGACATTGTGAGCCGCATCTCTTGATTACATTGCACTACGAATTGAAGGTTGGGCTCCAAGAGTTGTTCGTGGTGCAAAGAAACTAGTCAACTGCCTTCTTCTCTTTCTCACATCAAATTCAAGTACTTCTTCTTGAGCCTGAGATGGAACACTACCAGTACGAGTACCACTACCACTACCACTACCACTTTCACCTTCAACATTTCCAAAATCACCACAAAAACTAGAAAATGAACTTCTACTACCAATTTCAAAATTCAACCTTTCCCTTTGATCTCTCTCATATTGATATTCATCAAGCAATGTTTTCATCTGCCACTTCACATCATGACTTACTTTTTTGCAAGATTCCACATCTCCTTTAACCCAGCTAAATGTTTTTTTAATCGAGTGATTCCTCCACCTTTCAAATGCTTGTTACAAAACAAACAAATAGTATAGTTCCTCATACCGGGAACCAATGCAGTATGAGCCCAAGCTGGATCATTGTATCTTCCTAAAATGGGTTAATCAGGAGTACTTGAACTTTCTTCCATTTATCTGTAAAAATAAATAAATGCATATGTCAAAATAAATAACACATAAAAATAAATAGCATATAATTTCAGTACACAATATGCATATCCATCTTATATAATATAACTCATTCTGTATGATTACATTACACACAATTCAATTTCAAGGAACACAATTCATTATAAGTCAAAAGCTAATAATTCAAAACATTCAACATATATAATAACATAAAACATACATAAACACTTTCTATTTCCTACAATCACAAAACATTCATAAACAATTTCCTTTTCCAACATTTTTCAACAATTTCCATTTCCAACCTCCACAAATCATACATAAACAATTTTCATTTCCAGTAATTTTCAACAATTTTCATTTCTATTAATCACAAAACATTCATAAAACAATTTTAATTTCCAACAATCACAAAACATGTATAAACAATTTCAATTTCCAACAATTTCCATTTCCATTTCTAATAATCATAATACATTCATAAAACAATTTCCATTTCTAACATTCACAAATCATACATAAACAATTTCTATTTCCAACATTCACAAATCATACATAAACAATTTCTATTTCCAACATTCACAAATCATACATAATTTCATTTCCATTTCTAACAATTTTCAACATTTTTCATTACCATTTCCAATAATCACAATACATTCATAAAATAATTTCCATTTCCAACATCCACAAATCATACATAAACAATTTATATTTCCAACATTCACAAATCATACATAATTTCATTTCCATTTCCAACAATTTTTAACAATTTCCATTTCCATTTCCAATAATCACAAAACATTCATAAAATAATTTTCACTTCCAACATCCACAAATCATACATAAACAATTTATATTTCCAACATCCACATATCATACATAATTTCATTTCCATTTTCAATAATTTTCAACAATTTCCATTTCCATTTTCAATAATCACAATACATTCATAAAACAATTTCCATTTCCAACATCCACAAATCATACATAAAAAATTTCTATTTCCAACATTCACAAATCATACATAATCTCATTTCCATTTCCAACAATTTTTAATAATTTCCATTTCCAATAATCACAAAACATTCATGAAACAATTTCCATTTCCAACATCCACAAATCATACATAAACAATTTCTATTTCCAACATCCACATATCATACATAATTTCATTTCCATTTCCAACAATTTTCAAAACTTTTCCATTTCCATTTCCAATAAACACAATACATTCATAAAATAATTTCCATTTCCAACATCCACAAATCATACATAAACAATTTCTATTTCCAACATTCACAAATCATACATAATTATATTTCCATTTCTAACAATTTTTAACAATTTCCATTTCTATTTCCAATAATCACAAAACATTCATAAAACAATTTCCATTTCCAACATCCACAAATCATACATAAATAATTTCTATTCCCAACATCTACATATCATACATAATTTCATTTCCATTTCCAACAATTTTCAACAATTTCCATTTTCATTTCCAATAATCACAAAACATTCATAAAAAATTTTTCATTTCCAACATCCACAAATCATACATACATAATTTCTATTTCCAGCATTCACAAATCATACATACATATTTTCCATTTCCAACATCTACAAATCATCCATAAATAATTTCCATTTCCAACAATTTCTATTTCCATTTCTAACAATACTTTCATAAAATAATTTCCATTCCCATTTCCAACAATGTCCAACAATTTCAATTCAAAGTTTCAAATATGAGGATCAAGTTGAAGGGTATGATATGATTTACATAATTGCCAAATAATGAATAACATATCTTATACAATTGTTCATACACATCTATTCATAACATGATGATCAAGTTGGAAGATATATTCATAACATGAGGATCAGCCGATCAAGTTGAAGGATATAACTTCTTTGGAAAAAAAAAATTCCTTATTTAAAGCTTTGAGTCTTCTTTTCATTTCTAACAAACCATAATATTATGTACATCGTTCTATATTTTGTTCTTAACATATAAGTTACTTTTACAAATTTTAATTTTTATTAATAAGTCTAAGTATAAATGATTGGATTCATTGGATCCTACAATAACAATATATTCACAATTTGAAAGCAAAAAAGTTCTTTTTATGATACATTTATAATTTATTATATCACTATTTTCAGTTTTCACAAATTATTTATTATAAATATTTATGATACCCCGCCACACATATATATTACCAAATAATTCAAGTTCAACATATTTTATACTCAATTAATTATTTACCCAAAACTAATACCCAAATAGGCAAATATTATCATTAACTACAACCGAATTATTATTACTTTCCAATTGTATAATTTTATACTCAACTAATTATTTACCTTAAGTCAATACCCAAATATTAAAAATAAATTACAATTTTTTATTTACAACTTACAAGTTACAGATTTACAACGTTAATTGTCAATTAATGATTTAAGTTTTTACAATTTTACAACTTTAATAACTTTAATATTATCGGTTTATGTTTATGTATGTTTTAAATTTAAGTTGTTTCCAACTTCAACTTTCAACTTTGAGGATCAATATTTAATAAAGTCGTGCATTTCATAATTTTCATTCATCCAAAAACTTGTCATAAATTACAAATCATACATAACCCAATCTTTATTCATTATAACATAACAACCAAAGTTACCAAACAACTCATTCATCAGTTATCATCGTGACATTCATAAATCATAATTCCATGTCCAATATTCAAATCACAAATGACAAAACAAATCCAATATTCAAATCACAAATGACAAAAACAAAACTGTGAATATGATCATTCAACAATTCAATTCCAATATTCAACTAATTCAAATACACACAAATTGCACATCAGAAAACCGACTTCTAATATCTAATCAATTCACAAATCCATCATCCAGCCAATTCACAAATCCATCATCCAATTCCAATCCAACACAATAACAAATGCAATTAGGCACGAAAAATTTAAAAACAAAAAAACACACCCAAAAACACTTCAGGTCTTTAGGTCAGAGGGTTAAGCCTTCAAGTATTTGGGTTTGGTCTTCGGGTCTTCGGGTTAGGTGAAGGGTCAAAGGCATCCGGTGGCTTCCAGTGTAGATCTGCCCGATCTGTGACCTTCTCTCCTCCTTCAGATGTTCAGTGGTGATTGGCGATGACGTGATGCGGTGGTCCCCGTGGAGGAAGGTTGAAGACGGTGGCGTCTTAGGGGGATGCCAAGGGAGGAGCCGAGGAGGATGACAGAAGGAACAGCACCGCCAGAGAGGGACTAGTCAGTCGGAGATGAAGAGGAGAATGAGAGAGAGAGAATAGAGGCGGTGGTGAGTGAAGACGTGCGACTCGGTGAGAGAGAGACAGAAAAAATAAGAAGGAAGAAGGTTCGAGGCTCGGGAGAGTGGAGAAGACAGAGACGGGGGGCGGAGGAGGGGGGGAACAACGTGAGAAAAAACAAAAGACAGCAACGGTGAGAGTCGATGATGATGAGAGCGAGAGAGAAAAAACAGAGAAGAGGAGGAGGAGAAGGTTCGAAAGTTTTGAGAGGAGCGGGGGGAGGTGTTGTTGTGTTCGGGTTTAGGGTAGAATTTTCAAATTTTGCTAATTGGTCCTTAAGTTTTCCAATAATTAGGGTTCCAACCGGTATATCACGATATTATACGTACCGGTCAGTACCGAACGAAAAATGCCGATACCGATCGGTATTCAAGGCCAGTACAGATGGAACGAATACCGTTCCGGCCGGTATAGAACGACATTCGTATCCATGACACAATCTAATTAATATAACTAAAGATGAGCACACTAACTAGCAAGTTAATCTTGAACTGGCTACACAATCTTTTAACTGTTAACTAAAATTAAATAGTAGTACCTTGTACGTAAAATAAATATAATATGAGTAAATAATATAAATTAATAAGAAATTATCTAATTATGTTATTTATTTATTCATTTTATGTTAGCCTGAAAATCATGTTTGGAATATCGTCTAAAGCTTTTTAACGTAACATTATGAATACCTCCATTTATTTAATTAGGTCACAAATTTAAATGACTACTAACATAATTCATAACATTAACCTATTAACTTAGATCAAAATTAGTAGAATAAATTTTATCAAGTTACAACTTTATTGATTTGATTTTTAAATTTTGTATTAATTTGTGATTAAATTGATTATAAAATACTTGTTAAGTTATAATATCTACGAATAATTTCTTCATCGTCCTCTCTATATCAAGGATAATCTTATCAGCTAACGTCCTCTCTGTAAACAAACTAATAATAATAAATGCAAAACTAATGTAACATAATCCGAAATGTTTGTACACATAAATTTTAATTTAATTCACTTCCAATTCAGATTTATAGTAAGACATTGGGGGTGAATGATAAAAATCTACCAAACACAACCCCCCCTGCCCCTGCCCCTGCCCACATCATTATAGGCATTATCTACAATCATCCATTTCGTCCAAATTAACAAGATGTCTAGTATCTACGCTTCTCCATCAACTTTAGTTGACATTGAATCTTGAATTACTGAGGTTAATCTCGCCCCTGAGACTGTTTCCAGTTCCACTCTGTTGAACCTTCCTTCTGTTCATTTCGGCATACATTTCCTCTATCATCGGTTTCCATAGCCGAACACGAGCGTTGATGAACCAATTAGATACCTGGATAGTGGGAGAAATATGGTCAACAAAGGCTAGCTCTTATTTTAGCAGCCTGTACGTAATTCATCCAATGTTACATATGAAAGTTCAACATTCACGGGCGCTTTGAGACTAAAATATTTATATACATATATATGTACATCACTGTCTTTCATATCAATCAAAAACACATGCTCGCACAAACCAACCGTGCCACCTAAATTTACCTGGCTTCGTGTCAATCCACTTCTCAGTGCAAGTAAATGCTTATCTGCATCCTTAGGGTACCTGACGCAAAATTTGTACAGAAGTGTTATCAAAACTCTTGCATTTACACTGCAATTCCACAACAATGCGAGATCAAGAACCAAAATATTTAGATGTTATAGTATAAGGGCTCTCACGGGTGAAGGAAGTTTTGAAACATCCATGCACGCAGGACGGAGACAGATCTTTCAGGCAAACCTCGCTGGGGTCGCCATAGTTGATTATCTTTTTTCTTCAGCTGCTGGAGAGTCCATTGCTTTTGGAAGTAAGAATCAAAAGACCCCTCTGTTTGTCCCATAAATCCAGGATCAAGATGTACTCCCATTGCACGGATTTGGCTGCTGATTCGCCCCCTAAGGTTTTTGTACGAAAGAGAGATTGTTTGAAGAGCAAAGCGAGTATGTATCTGAGGGTCTAACTCAGTAGCAGCATGAAATGCAGAGATGACAGTGTGTATCTCATCCAAGCATTGACTGTATTGGTCATCAACCTGAAACAGGAAATAGACAAGTTAGTAAATTAACCACACCAACCTCAGATAACTGAAAAACAAAAAGAAACTAGCAAACTCCAAATTGGGCAGTGCCATTCCATCAATTTACATAATGGTGAAATGGTTAACAATACAATGTCTATAGTGACAGTTCCATATTAAAATTAAATTTGCTTATAACCCTCCAGCTCGGATAACTTGAACAATCAATTCAAGGTGTTCAATCCAATAGATCAGGTTTGGCATTGCACCAAGTGTGTAATGCTACAACGCTACTGATGAGATTTAGCTGCTTCACATTTCCAGTCCTTCCCTAACCTTCATTTTGAAGGATCGAAACTATGTAGAAGGCTCTAACCAGAGTCCCTGGAGGATGAGGCAAGCTCATCACATGCCAATGGAGCTAAAGCTATCCGGTTAGAAATGAATTTGAGGATGTCGTAAGTATTTGCTGTAACAAACTAATTAACATACCAGTTTTAGCAAAGCTAGCAACTGTGCCTTCTTGTCCCTTGCCGCTTTTTGTAAAATGGGATCCGCTTCCACATCAAATCTCCTATCAACATCAGGAGATGCTTCAAGACCAATGAACAGCGTCCTTTCATCAATAGGGCAATCAGCTGAGATTGGCATACTTGTCCCGGTTATGGAGCCACTAGTTGAAAGACTCATTTGATTTATATTCTCAAGTGAATAGCTTGCAATTTGAGAGAGTATTTCCTGTACTACGAGCAGAAACTGCGATCCGGAGATTATTTGGAAGCATTGACTAGATCTGCAGGAACCACAACTATTTCTCTTGGAGGATTCCTGTTCAGAGCCTAACCTTTTCCCTTTCAAGCAATGGCATTCTACGTCACCACAACTGATTTCCGAGCACTGATCTACTATACTGGTTCCACATATGTTCGAAGGCTGAGATGTTGCAAGACTTAGAGAGAGCTCATTACTGAGTGTACAGGAACTATAAGGAGTATCTATCACACCCGAACCGTTTGATAATAACCAGTTATTTGATACCATGCTTCCTAAAGAATGAAACGCAGGTCTTGATGGAAATTTTCCACCTAGCTCCACAGTTTCAGAGAACCTGCAAAAATTCCCCTTCCCATTCATATTACTGAACATGTCAAAACAGCCTTGATTCACAGAGGATACAAACGAATTAGAACAGTCACTTGAATCACAAGTTCTTATAACTTCCGAAGGATAGGTTGAAGGTCCTGAAATTGCTAAGCTATTCAAATCTTCTTGAAGACCATTTCTGGTGGTATAAAGTGGAGTAACTGCAACACTAGAAATGGGTGTCCCGCTCATAAAATGTTCTTGAATTGAAGTGTTGGAAAAAGGACCCAAAGAGCCCGGCGTCCCACATCTCATGACATCTTTGGCAAAAGATGTTATTAATGTATCCGAATTAGTAACTCCAGCATGAGTTGTGAAGTGGGTATCAGTGTTAACACTATCAGCAGGTTCGCCATGCAATGTCTGAGGCATGTATCTTCCGAATCTCTGATTATGACCGCCATGTTCAAACGAATCATACTGCAGTAGGGGGTTTAGAGCGGTGTTTGATGCATTTGCACATACATCAAGAGGATTCCCACTGATCGTGTTGACAGAAACACCGGACAAACTATCCATCCCGTTTCACAAAATCTCACTAACAAGTTTATCCGCTCTCAATTCTTGCTTGTATATGAGCCACTAAAGAGCAACACCCTCTCAGAGAGCTCTTTACCAAAGATCAGAAACGACATGCAGCAATTATATTCCACGAGAAACTTTTTAGTCCTTGTTCTTCTCATCAACCACCATGTACCTGGAACAAGTTACATTTAGTAAAGACACAAAAAGCTTCCCCCCTATGCCTCATCGAAGGTGAAAAATAATTTAAGGAAAAACAGAAAAACAGGAACAAAGACTCTCAACCAGGGGGGAATACAAAGTAGTAGTATGCTTATTACCTAAAAATACCACAAAAATTTGACCAGTATCGGCTTTAACAGTTGCTTTAAGGTGCACAAGGATCTGTCACCGATATTTCATTTACAAATAGCAATGTATCCTTGACCTAGAACTATTTTCAAGTAAAACATGGACTGAGCCTCCTGCCATTAATGTAGCACGAGCGCCAACTTGTTAATTATTTGAACAATTACTGAGTTTAGCATTGAAATAATGGTCTACTAGTTAACTTGTTAGTGCTATTTCTTCAGTCATGTTCTGAACAAACTTGCTAAACCATACATGCACCATTAGTGCTCAAAATGAAAGAAAGAAAGAATGGACCTGAACAACAACTCTGTATTACGAAGCTATACTTGACGCAAGCCGTAGGAATCCATCAGAAAAGCAGAAAGGAAGTCGATATCTCTATAAATGTAGGGAGGTCGTAGATTTGATACAAAATAAAGACCGCCTTCCACTGAGGAGGGAACACGGTGCCTTGGACAAGACCATGGAAATATGTAAAACAATGGATTGAGTGAGAACTGTCATGGATTTTATCAAAGCAAAAGTAAGATGATTATATATAGTACTTATTAAGACAGACAAGAGTAGTTTCTTTTCCCCACTGATTGACAATGTTATATTGTTGGTCGTTCTCAGTCTCGAGAACCAAAGACAACCTCTTTCAACATACACCCTCTTACGAAATCATTGGTCTTTCTATCTCTATGAAAGGGTATAATATAAGCCAGATAACAGCGGCAACTTATGTTTCTCCTTTAACCAAAAAGAAAAAGAACAAGATAACAATCCAACAAATGACTACCCATGCATCAATCCCACCTCCCCTCTCTCTCTCTCTCTCTCTCTCTCTCTCCCCCCCCCCAGCGAGAAAAGAGAAAAACAAAGAAAAGCAAGCTAATTTTTTTGCATGATCACAAAAAATGGGATTTCTTCGAGAACCCAAAACCCAAGAAACTGAGATACACACTTTCAGACTACGACAAGATTCATAATCTCACTTTCTTCCCCGCGAGATACAAATTGAAAAAAGGAACTCACAGTAGAAATGGGTCTTGAAATAAAGGACAATAACCTCTCAGAAAACTCATTAAAGCAAGAAAGAGAATGGGAAAGGGCCAAAAAAGAAAAGCTTCTGCAGAGAGGTGGGAGATGCATGAAATGGACCCATTAAAAATTCAGATGGACAGAGAAAGAAACAAAGATAAAAGAGAAGAGAGTGAGAATAGCCACACAAGAGGTGAAACAAGGAGTGAGAGAGAAAAGCGGAAGCGATTAATCTGGCGTTGCAGTGCCACTCATTTCTGCTGCAGGCTTTTGGGGGCCCATAGCTTCCATGTCTTTGTTTGTCGTCCTCACTACCCCTCATTTATATCTGCTGCTCTCTGCAATCATCACAAATTAAAATATCTGGATTCTATCTGTTCAAACTCCTGTTCATGGCAGGTCCTCTGGTCATCACTACCATTTTCAAGAGTTTACTCTTTTTGTGGTTTTAAGACAGCAAAAGCTAATGATGCGTTTGTTGAGGTAGAAAGTTAGAAACGCAAATGGGGTAAAAAAAAGGTTAAGCTTTTCTCTTAGCAAACCAAACAACTCAGAAACAAAGCAATGTTCAACTTGTGAACGTAAAGAGTGTAAACAAAGTAAACTACTGTTGTAGCAGTGTACTTGGAAAGAGTACTACAACTAGTGATGCAAGCAATACTACAGGTGATGAGAAAATCTGGTGGACAGATCTTTGACGAATTTATTGAAGCAATTACAAAACCTATCTACTTCCTTCGCTTCACTGGGCTCTCTATGGACCAAATCCTAACTGGGAAATTTGCGATTCTATGTACTACACAGTGTGCGCCGCAGACCATTATGAACATCTACAAGTGTGAGAGTGCGACCATATGTACATCATGTAATGATGTTAAAAACTGGCATCAGGTGGTCCGTTTCTCTGCTTCTACATATCGTCATGTTATGTCTTAAATAAAATCTAGACGTGAAGATTCTTGAAATCCTTGTGTTAGGTGTTCTAGGATCTGATGTGATAATACATTCCCGTGGCACTGTTACTGCAGCAAAGTTCGCCTCAAACAGAAGTAACTGTTGTTAAGAACTTTTTAACTCTATTACGGTTTGGGTCCTTCGATTGTAAAGTTGTATCATTTAGACACTATATTCTTTTCCTAATCCACTTTTTTGTGCGGGGGCGGACAGACAGGCCATGCTTCTATTATGAAATATGACCTTTAAGCAGAAATAACGCGGACTACCTTTTCCACATTCTTTTAGTAGAAAAATGTCACCCCCTTATTAGGACTTAGTTTAGAATTGGATAATTAAGCGTGCGGATTTCAACTGCTATTCAGAATTTTTAAACTTTAAAAAAAAGTAAGGTTAAATATTTAAAGTACTCTCTATTTCAATATTTCATTGATGCTGAGGCTTCTTATCATCAGACTAAAGAGATCATATCAATATTATCTAAATTATGTGCTTCCTCAAGACCGAAAATTAGTCTCGTAAAGTTTAGAGTAAGGATGGCAATGGGTAGGGTTCGGTTCGGGTTTTACTCTACCCATATCCATATCCATTTTTTATGACTCAACCATATCCATATCTATATCCATTTCCATATCCATCGGTTTTTACGATTTACTACCCATATTCAAATTCATTGGGTTGTTCGGGTTTTTGGATATCCATCAGGTTATATAGCACATAAAAATATAACTTCTAAATAGAAAATATAAAGAGTAGATTCTTGCGAACGCTCCAAATCAAAATTACTTTAATAATGATAAGTTAAGATTTTGATTTGTATGTATTAAAAAATCATTACATTGGAATAATAAAAATCTTAATGTCTAGTACAAAGACAACATACATTTTTCACAATTTAGAACTGGAACAAAGATTGAAATAACTAAATCTTCAAATTGTTTTTACGTGAACTCTACAACTTTCAAAACTCTATCTCCATATCATTTGCATTATTATCATCCTATAAGAAAATAAAATATGATGAAAAATGTGAGTACTGAGAAGTAAAGTGGAGATTTTAAAGTTGTTTCTTCTTATAAAATATTAATATTTTATTATATTTAACCATAAATATTCAAGGAAAAATAGAAAAAAATAGAGTTAATAAAAAACGGGTAGGATATGGGTATACATGATTCGGGTTTTATTCTACCCATATCCATATTCATTTTTTATGACTCAACCCATATCCATATCCATATTCATCGGTTTTTACGATTTATTACCCATATCCAAATCCATTGAGTCGGGTAGTGCGGATATGGATCGGGTTGAAAACCCACTGCCATCCCTAGTTTAGAGTCTTCTTTTCCAAATCTGCAAGTAGGAAAACCAAGCAGAAAATTCTAGAATGTTTGAGTATGAAAGTTGATTTAGATCTGAGCAGATATTTAGGGGTGCCAATAACTCATTTCAAAATTAAAAAATCAACCTACTTCGACATTGTTGACAAGGTCAAGACCAGACTGGCAACTTGAAAAAATAGATATTTAAGTTCGGCGGGCTAATCTACTTTAATTAAATCTACTCTATCGACGATTCCAAATTGTATGATACAAACTACTTGGTTTATGTCATTTATTTGTAATGAATTGGACATAATTAATAGGAATTTTTATTGAGGTTCTGTTGATAGGACTCATAAACATCATATGATTAACTGGCATAAATTGTTACTTGAGAAGCAGAGTGGGGCCTGGGTTTTAGGTCATCTCGACATGTCAATGTTGCTATGTTAGGTAAGCTTGGCTGGGTTGTTTTGCATGGTGATGGAGCTCTTTGGGTTCATGTCGTACGGGACAAATATTTCAATAAAAGGTGATTTGATTAATAGATCACAAACTCTCCCCTTTGGAAGGGAATTGTAAGAAGCATGGAGCATCTTTCGAAGTTTATGACATGAAAAGTGGGTGATGGGTTAGAGATATCTTTCTGGAGGGACCTTTGGGTTGGTAATTCTCCTCTAAGCACATCATTGACTACTGCTAAATTGGGGAACTTAGCCACGTTGAAAGTGGCAGATGTGATTTTGGAGGCTAAAAAGTGGGATCTTTCTATTGTTGAACATTTGCTTCCTTCAGAGGCTACTGCACAAATCCAAAGTATCCCTATTCCAAGATTTTCGGAGTTGAAGGACTCTTTGATCTGGAGCAAAAAGTACTACTGGGACTTCTCTTTTAAAGCTTGGCAAGGCTCGGATTCGTCTTATTTGAATTGTGATTGGAGGAGATTATGGAAGATTCCATGTTTACATAAGCTTTATCACTTATTGTGGTTGGTATTACATGGGAAACCCATGACTAATTTGTTGAGACATCATAGGTTTGGGGCACAAAATGATGCTTGTCCTAGGTGTGAGGGCAGAGCCGAAACTATCATGCATGTACTACATGATTGTCCCCATGCAAGAGAGATTTAGCAAATGTTTCATGGTTTTGGTGATCCAAACTTCAATATAATGGACCTGCAATAATGGGTTAGGGGAATCTAAAATGCAATGTTCAACTTGGGCCTAATAGGCTGTCTCGGATGATCTTTTTTGTGAGTTGTTAATGGGTTATTGGAAATCAAGAATTTCCATTATATTTCAAAATGAGATTATTTCCCCATTAATGCAGTGCCAATAAATTCACAAGTTGGCCATGGAGAACATGTTTCTTCAAGACACTGGGCCAAACAGTACTGATGCCCATCATATGGTCTCTTAGGAATGTCCTGAATTTGGATGGATTAAAATAAACATTGATGGGACTGTTGTGGTAATCTAGGGGAGCCTGCTACTTGGGGGATTCTGCGAGATCATAGAAGTGTTTGCTTGTTGGCCTTTTATTTTAAAGTGGGATGGTGATCAATCATTAATGTCGAAACTTTAAGCAATTTGACAGGGGCTTCAGTTTTCTTGGGAAGCAGGTTATCGTCGAGTGGGATTAGAGTTTGTCTCTCAGCTTGCTATCCATCTTATTAACTCATCTAGCTCGATTCACCACCCGCTTAAAGCTCTGGTAGAGGATTGTCATGCTCTGATCAAATGCAATTAGGAGTGTCATATCAGATATTTATTGTAAGGCAAATTTTTGTGCTGATTTCTTGGCCAAATAAGGGTTTAAGAGGGATCTTGGACGTTTAATATAGGATTCTTGTCTTGTGGAGCTATCTGCCCTTCTTGAGGCGAGCTTGATCGGTATTGTTTTTAGTTTTTCGATATATCAAAAAAATATCAATACATAATTTTTAACAAAAAATTAAGTAAATATATTCTAGATATTTTATGTCTCTTTAAACTTAAAAGACATGAACATTCAGTAACCCTTTTGTAAAATTAGTTTATAAGGACTCTTAAACTTAACTATCCTTAAAATACTTGTGTCTTTTTCGTGAGGCTGGGTTGAGTTTCCGTTTTGGATCAATATCCTTTATAAGCTGTAACATCTATAAAGCCAAATTATAGAAACTTGGTTAGTTGAGTTATTTTTTATTACTTCTTTGTTTTTTAGAAACATTTCTCCTTTGCCTTCCTTTTTTCTTCAATTTTTTACTACTCCCTTTTCATCCTTTTATCTCTCCTCTTCTCCGTGACAAAATTGCAGTTCATATAAACTGATTCAAAGCATGTTAAATTTTTTTGCATAAATTCTTTTATTGGACCTCGTTATGTTAGTTTATGTCCTTACAGTCAATTTGCTTATTACAATTTTATGTATGATATTATTATTTTAATTAATAAAGACATTTTTTTTGGACCCCAATTTTTTATTATTGATTTTTTTATTTTATTTTCTTAGAATTTAGTCATTAATTTAGCAAGCATAAGTAGAAACTAGAATTATTAAATAGGAATGTTAGAATTAAGCTAGAGTATAGTAGGCATAATATGGTATTTAATAGACTAAAGAAGTAAGTAGGCATTACATTAAATGTAGAAGGGCAAATTTGGAAAGACAAAACAAAAGTGGTCTTGAATAAGAAAGAGAGGGAGAAAAATGTGGAAAAGAAAGAAAGAAGAAGAAGAAAACATGTGAGAAGCTAGGAAAGGAGAAGAAAATCGTGGCGAAGGAGAAAGAAGAAGAAGGAAGAGGAATCAATTTGTTTTAGGTAATCTCCATCATCTTTTCTTCTTGCCTAGGTAGAAAAGGAATTAAAGAAATAAGTTTTGTGTTGGAAATAAAGGGAGAAAGAAGAGAACGAAGAACCCATTTTGATTTTCATGGATGTCTAAACTAGGTTTTAGTTTTTTCTAGCCAAGATAAACTATGGGTAGATTAAGTCTAAGTTCAATTTTTATTTATTTTATATTTATGGATTATTGAAGCTTATTGGATTTTCCATTGGAATATTGGTTTGAATGGAAATTTGGTTTGTTTGAAGGAAACCAAGAAAATCCCATACAAGAGTAAGAGGAAAGGTAAACTTGAGTTTGGATTTCCAAGCAATTTAGGTGGATAATATGTTTATAGTTATGTGGACATGGGCAAATTTCTTACCTATGTGTGTGTGTGCTTAATTGCTTGATTTGAATTGTTGCGATTGTTGGAAAATGCATTATGATTTATTATCATGTTATGCTTTGAAAGATGTTATGACATTGGTATAATCAAAAGAGGAAATAGCATAAAAAGCATGAAAGTATGAATAGGTGATGGAATGAATTGAGCATAAAAATTTGCTTGTATTTGGGCAAGAGAGATGCCATTTCGTTCATCACGTGCACGTTGGCTTAAAGCTTTCTCCTGACTGCCTGCTTGTGGCATATGAGCTCCTAAGAAACAGACTCATTTAGTTAATGGTATAAACTTCAGTTTCTCCATTTCGATCCATGAGACTCTCAAGCCATTATGTTTGTGCATTTCATTTGATTTGTTGAGCAGGATACACAATTGAGTGATAACATCCTTATCGATAAGTCTTTGAGCTAAAATTGTTGATGATTTAATTGCTAGATTAAAATGAGATATATATGTATATATGCTTGATTGTGTGCTCGTTACCAATGACTATAAATATATTAGCCACTGAGCTTTGTAGCTCAACCCATTATTTTTCACTCCTCAGGTGCAGAAAGAGGAGGTTATTGATCCTTGTAAGGCTTTGGCAAACTCCAAGATATCTCTCTTTTGTAACTAAGTTAGTCCAACTTATTATTGAGTGGCTTTATAAGCATATCAAACATGAGCATCCATTTTATTTTGTATTAAGCTAGTGATGTGGTTGTTGATATGTAATTAAAGTTATGCTTAAACTCTGTTTTGTTTTAGTAATGACATTAAGAGTTGAAGAAGTTTCCTTTGTATATGTTCTTATCTATCTTTTTTTGAATTGTTAATTATTGTGGAAATTGTATGTACATTTTAGTGTTTGATAGTTGGATCTGAGTTACGGATTCGAAGGTTTCGCCACGACAAAGCTAGATTTGGCCGCGGCGAACCTTTCACAAAAGGTGTTTTGGCTCGATCTCTAAACTTCACTGCGGAGCATTTTTCCCAAGGATGCGATTGCTTGACCTTGAGACTTTGTCGCGACGAAGCCGAACTTTGGTCATGACAAACTTTTCCCGAAAGGTCCTTGGAATTATTCCCTAGCTTCGTCGTGGTGAAACATTTCCTTTGCCGCTGCGAACCTGCTAATGCTGACGCTAAAATTCTCCTTGCAAATTGAAGCTTTTAACTCTCCTCTCACATGATCTTTACCCGACAGTCTTAAATTGTCGCCTTAGAATAAGTAACGAGACACGGGCCCAACATTTTTATCTTTATATATAATGTTAATTACAATTGATATTTTAATAATAAAAGTAAAATTTTTAGAATAATTACTTTATAATTGAAATTATAATAAGATCATAATTATGAGGTTTAATTTGCATTTATGTATTATTCTAAAATTGTTCCTAGTTGTAGGTTCATCAAGATGGGATATTGAGAAATTGGTAAATTAGTACACGTTATGTTTCTTTCTTACGAAGAAAGTAATTGATCACATAAATTAAATTAAAGAGATACTTAAACAAACATGTGGATACTTATTAGAGAATAAGCATATTTAACTGACCCAATTATGAGGATCTCAAATAGAGTATTACTTATGTGTTTATGAATTTATTTATTATGATGGTTGTATAATTGATCCTTAGACTTGAGATTATCAAGATATCTCATATAGGAATTATTATGTTTTGATGCTACTTATAACTTGTCTTATTTAGGGTAGCTCAATTGGTAGTACTTGGATGCAATATGAACCATATAAAAATAGTTGAGTAAGTTAATAAAGGATTTATCAATTTGAATTAAAGATAATATTTT
Source organism: Erythroxylum guanchezii (assembly GCA_025629825.1). Taxonomy (NCBI): domain Eukaryota; kingdom Viridiplantae; phylum Streptophyta; class Magnoliopsida; order Malpighiales; family Erythroxylaceae; genus Erythroxylum; species Erythroxylum guanchezii. Next base: position 35,715,890 of record JAOTAX010000008.1, on the reverse strand, counting down.
ATTGTTCTTAATTAGTTTTAAGGAATTCTCTGACTAAAGCAAATTGATATTTGAAAAAGTCTTTTCAAATATCAATGATAAATCAATTACTAATTAGTGTGAACGAACATGATTGGATTCAAAAGATTAGATACTATATATACACTATGTCCAATTGGAATATTTGATGAAGAAATGATTAAATTATACATCATAACCATGCATAAACATGTTAAGTCGAACCATTTTGATATTCCTGATATTTGAATGGTCATGATATATTGTTAGATATCAATCTTGATCTATTATTTTAATTTGTTTAATTTGAAAATTTAAGATAAATTAAAATGAGATTTAATTTATCTATTTTTAATTATGAATTAGAATAATAATTTATAACCATTGTTAATATACTAGGAAACTAATGGGTTATGCATAAAGAGAAGTTTAAAAGAGAAATGTCAATTCTAATGAAGTTGAATTTAATTGTAAAGTCTGTTTAAGAATGAAATACGACATATTTGATTTTATTAAAATTAAATTAAATTATAATTAGAGTTTGACTTTAATTATAATAGAAATATTTAATTCAAATAAAAATTAAAACCCTAATGCTTTTTCTATTTATAGAAATAAATGTAAAGGAGCTAACACTCCTGCTAATTTCCTCAAGGAATTGAGTATCATTTTACTCTATAGATATTAATAGAGGCTGGATGTGTGAACAACTCAAAGTTGACACTTTAAAAAGGTTTAAAAAGATTTCAACTAAAATTTTGAATCAAGTATGGTTTCATTCTTTTTTATTCTTGTTTTTCAAGTTATTCAATTACCAATGCTTAGGGGTTGCTCTTGGATTCTCACACAAATGCTCAAGCTTCGCGAGCTGATCTATACATGGATTTATCACAAATTGGGGAAATGAGATATCATATGATAGTGGTATGATAATTGGACTGAATCTAGTCCATTAATTCAGAGGAATGAATTAACACATCTTAGAAGCTAAATACCACTTAATGCTAGAGTCTCATCATTCATTACTGAAGGGAGATGGAGTGGTAACTTTAGAGATTTCAACCAGATTATTCCATACTTCCTAGTGATCAGTTGCAGCCACTAATAGTAGCTACAATAAGGATAAGGTTGTGTGGAAACCTAATACCACAGGATTATTCACTAACAAATCCTGTTATAGTATCCTTCAAGTTAAATATCAAGTGGTGCCATGGTCCCAACTTCTTTGGAAGAACAGTCTAAGCCCTAGGGCCTCAATGATCACCCAGTTAGTCATAAAAGATCAACTAAGTATGAAAAACATATGGCATGGAAGCTTTGATCCAACTTTTGTGCTATGCAAGCTATCAACTGAAAATAGGAACCATCTTTTTTTTCAACTGTGCATATTCTAAAGTAGTGTGGAGCCAAATACAACACAAGTTGGAAGCTTACTGCATTTCTTATGATTGGAATGCAATGTTGAATTAGATCATCCGAGTTTCCAAACAACAAAAGAAGGATGGGCAGTTATTTAAGGCAACTTTCATAACTACAACATACAATCTATGAAGGGAGCGAAATAGAAGAATTTACTCTAAGGAGGAGATAAGCAAATATCAACTAGCAAAAAACATGATTAATGATCATAGCTCTTGCTATAGTAAAGGAAGCAACAAATGACTTGTCAATCGCAATGATGTTATGATGGAATTTGTAACCTTCTGCTACTGTGTTTGACTTGTTTGTATTGTATATTTTAAGCTAATCCATTGTAATGTTGTTTTTTAGTTTTTTCCTACGGGGTGAACTCATTGTAATATTATAAATAGTTCAACCAATGTTATGAATACCGTATCGAGTTCGGTACCGGATTGAGTTCTGGAACAGAACTGTACGGGTACCGTTTCGGAAAATTTTTTAAATTTATGAAATAGTCCCTAAAATTTTTAAAAATTGCAAAATGGTCCATATTATATAGTTGTACTGTATACTTTACTAGTTTACTATTTACATCAACCATATTTTCAAAAATCTTAATAATAAATAATAATGACAATTAATATAAAATAACAATAATTTTTAAATATTTTACATATAAATAATAACCACAATTAATATAAATAAAGACAATTATCATCATA
>JAOTAX010000008.1:35640138-35658437 GCA_025629825.1 Erythroxylum guanchezii | reverse complement strand
TGTATTAAGTTTGATGTGTATGTTGATATGTAAGTAAAGCTTGTTCAAACATTCATTGTGTTTAGAAATGAGAATGAAAACTTGAGAAGTTCCTATCTGTATGATTATGTTATTTTAAGGATTGAGTATGATAGATGTGCATATTCTTCTTTGTTGAGATTGCCAATTGTTGTTAGTATGAGAATGGCATGGTAGAATTGGAAAGATTGTATGAGTTGAATCCTTGGAGTTGAGATTCAAGAGTTAATGAGATGTATTTAGTAGATAAATGGATATGAAGTGGTTTTGCATTAGAAGGGTGGAATTGGAGGGGATTATGAGAAAAGGGGATGTTAGAATGGATTTAGGATCCATTGGAGGGGTGAAAATTTTTGTTAAACCCGAAGGTTACACGGTTAGGCCGTGTATATTCACACTGGCCGTGTATTCCTGATGCTGAAAAGCTGCCAGACCCAAAAGTTACACGGTTTGACCATATATATTTGCAGGGTCTGTGATTTGTCCAAATGACAGAATTTAACTTCAGAGTCTTCATGAAAGTTGTATAACTAGAAGTTCTCTTTCAAACTGTCTAAAAATGATGTCAATCTGACATCTGTAGTGGAAGTTGTAGCAATTGCACCAAGGTAGGTACAAAATGATTAAGGACATAAACATGTTGGATTCTTTTGGCCATAACTTCATCATCCAACCTCCAAATGAAGTGATTCTTGAAGCAATGGATTCCTAACACGTTTTTCTACCTTTACACAAAAGTTGATAGCCTTCGGTGTTGAATTAAAAAAGATTGATGGAAAGGAAGTGAGGGTTCATTGAAATAATCCTAGAAGGAAACCCGCTCATGCTTTTTGACTCCGGATAATTGGGTTCTGAGAACGAAGTCCAACGTCTTGGGCTCCAAAAACGGGGTCCAACAAATACGATCAAAGATTTACTTTTATATAAAATGTTGATAAACCATGTATCTATAAGAAGGTTAGTAGGAATGCAATCATCTTTTTAGTGCTATATATAGAAGATATACTACTGATTGGAAATGACATACCAATGCTGTAGTATGTAAAGATTTGGTTAACTAAGAACTTCTCCATAAAGGATATGAGAGAAGCGACCTTTATTCTAGGAATAAATATTTATAGAGATAGATCAAAGAGGTTGATTGACTTATCTTAATCCATGTACATATATAAAGTGCTAAAGAGGTTTAGTATGGAGAATTCCAAGAGGAAATTTTACCCATGTCGCATTGGAATTTCTCTCTCACAGAGTATCTAAAACATAAGAAGAGAGGGATAAAATGGATTGTGTTTCATATGCTTAGATAATTAGATCAATCATGTATGCAATGTTATGTACTAGACTAGATGTCTCTTATGCTTCGAGCATAACAAGTAGGTCTTAAGCCAATCCTAGTGATGGTCACTAGAGAGCTATGAAAACATCTAAAAGTACTCAAAAAGAACTAAAGACATTTTTTTGGTCTATAGAGAAGTTGAACCGAGAGTTAAGGGGTATTCAGATACTAGTTTTCAATCAGATCCAGATGATAGTGGATCATAGTCAGGGTAAATCTTCACTCTAAATGGTGGTGTCGTAAGTTAGAAGAGTTCTAAACAACCAACCATTGTAGATTCTACAACTGAGGCAGAGTAAATTTCAGTGTCAGAGGCGACAAAGGAAGCAGCTTGGATCAAGAAGGTCATCATTGAACTTGGAGTGATGCCTAGCATTGTTGAGCTTAAAGTATTATACTATAACAACAATGATACCATTACATAGGCAAAGGAACTAAGTCTCATCAACAGTCCAAACATGTACTCAGGAAGTTTTATTTTATTAGGTAGATAGTGGATCATAAAGATATAACATTAAAGCGAGTTCCTACCGAAGAGAATCTTGTAGATCCTCTCATTAAGTCATCGTCTAAGAAGAGACATGATCAACATATGGATGCATATTATATTAGATATGTAGCTGATTGGCTTTTGTACAATTGGGATATTGTTAATTTATACTCTTGTAGCCAATCAGTTAGTTACAATTTTAGGTATGACATTATTATTTTAATTAATAAAGACATTCTTTATCTTTACGTATTATATTAACTATCTTTAATGCTTTAATACTAAAGGCAAAATCTTTGTAATAATTACTATGTAATTAAAATTATGATGACATCATAATTATGAGATTCAATTTGCATTTATGCATTGTTCCCAAGTTGTTTCTAATTGTAATTTCATCAAGATGAGGTGTTCATAAAAGAGTAAAACAAACACATGTTATGTTTTTTTAATTAAAAAAGTAATTGATCTTATAAATAAAAGTATGAAGATACACAAAAAACGTGTGGGTGCTTATTAAACCATAAGCTCACTGAGTTGACCCTATTATGAGGATCCCAAATAGAATATTACTTATGTTTATGTGAAATTCCTCATTATGATGGTTATAAAATTGATCCTTAGACTTAAGATTACCAAGACATTTTATGTAGGAATTACTGTGTTATGATGCTATTTATGAACTTTTCTATTTAGGGTAGCTCAACTGGTAGTACTTATGAACCATATAAAGATAACTGAGTAAGTCAATAAAGGATTCATTACTATAAAGTAATTAGAGAGAATGTTCTACTATTCTTAATTAGTAGTAGTTTAAGGAATTTTCTGGCTAGAATAAAATGTCGTTTGAAAAGTTATTTTCAAATATTATAAATCAATTACTAATTAGCAAGAACGAACATGATTAGATTCAAAAGAATAGACATTATATCCATACTCTGTTCAATTAGAACAGGAGATGAAAAGATGATTAAATAATACATCAAGACCATGCATGGACAAGTTAAGACAAATTACTTTAGCATTCCTAATATTTAGGTGGCATGACGTGTTGTTAGACGTCAATCTTGATCTATGATATAAATTGTGTAATTGGATAATTAAATATTAATTAAAAGAAATTTTAATTTATCTGATTCTAATTATGAATTAGAATTATAATTTATAATCATTGACAATATAACGATTTCATATTTTATAATTCATGTTTTTCAAGTCATTCAAATACTATGAGTTGATTAGAAGTCATAAAAATTTTATTTTTTTATTACACCCGTGATTCAATCACGGTCGGTTTCCCAACACTTTCTTCTCTCATAGTTAAGTCCCTAAACTTATTGTTCTTTCATTTTGCATTTTTGGTTCATTTATGACGGAATTAAGAATTTTTGGATTATATCAACAAGCCTTTTCGCTTTTGGCTTGAACGCAATTTGTCTTCGTTTTGATATCTTTTTGTTTATTCAATTGTAGTTTTAAGCTTTCTTTTGAAAATTTTATTTTTCTAAACAAAATTTATTTAATTATTAATAAAAAATTTATTAATAAGTACCAATTTTTAATTAAAAATAAAAATAACTTATAATCCTCAAATAAATTATGTATTTTTAATAACATAATTTATTTTTTAAATAATAAATATGATGTATTATTAAAAAATTTATTTGATATAAATACTTATAACAATCAAAACATTTTTTAGAATGATAAATCAATTAATAACAACAAACTTTTACTTATTATTATAATTAATATTAATGTAAAAGAATAAATAAACACAGAATTACAAACAAAATGATATTCATTTATAAAAACATAGATTTATCATTTAAAATAAAATATCCAATATTTTAGAAATATTAATAAATAGTAAAATTTTAAGAATTTGTATATTTTATTTTATGATATGTATTTCTACAGATAAAACTTAAAATTTTTTTTGGATTATTAAATTATAATGGTCATATATTATTATAATTATATAATAGTACGTAATTTAATAAAACATGTCTAAATAATAACGAAATTAGTTTATGATAAAAACCAATATGAAAAATCAAAACAACTGTTTTTATTTTATTTTTATAAACTATGGTAACACGAAGAAGCAAAATATTTAGAAAACAAAAAATCTTAGTCAAGCATGCTTCTTTACTAATTTTAAAATCTGAAATAGAAAATTCAAAATAATAGTGGAATCAAATAACTTCTCGGTATCCATTGCATTTTGGTCAATAAGTTTTAAATTCTTTTTTTAATCTTAATCTTTATTATTTCTATAATTAAATGTTATTTAATGTTATCAAGTTTTGATAAGGCATTAAAAACTACACTAAAAATTAATTTTTTGGTAGACTGTTATTGCTTCTAAAGGCTTAGAAACTGTTCTGTGATTTCATTTCTAGTTCAAAGTGTAGTTTCACTAAACTTCTATCAAAACACTTGTGAACCTTTTGTCTCTTTCTTCATTCAATTTTCACATAACATCTTGGTATTAAAGCAAACGAAGCTTGACAGACAACCATGGTAGAGCTATGAAGAATCTAGGAACATATGATCAATATTCGTGAAGCTTAAACCAGGAATAAAATGTTTTTGATGAAAATCAAACTTGAACAATATAGGTAGGAAAAAAAATTAGATTACCTAAAGACAATGTTCCATTAGTTTATGTAGAAATTTGGAAGGAACAACGAACCGTTGTAAACAAGGAAGTAGGATATTAGTACCATTGTTTAATGTACTTGGATAATGAAGGCTATACGATACTGGCGAAGTTCAGTAAGATTGATTTTTCTGTATTTGGTAGGGTTAGAGTCAGAGAGTGATTCTCTACATGTGAGTAGTTCTTCACACTTTACCACAACCTTAATAATTTAAGAGTGGGAATTTATTTTGAAAGGTAAGCATATAAGTAGTATCCATTGAATTTAAAAGATAGAACTCAATAGGACCGATAGAATGGAAAGGGTTTGTGACCACTCTTAGCCAATAATTTAATGAAGAGACTATTGAAGACCTTGTGGATACTTGAAAGAACTAAAACAAGAAGGTTCAGTGTTGGAGTATTATGGACAAATTGATAAATATTCCAATAAACTCTCACTTTTAGAAAATTACTTGATAAGATTCTTACTCAACAGCCATAAAATAGAGTTAGAGCTTATGGTAAGATTACTTTATCATTAAAGCCTCCAATAGGCATATATTCTTACAAGGAAACAAGAAGCAACTAGTAATCAGTTGCATAATTTAAGATAAGGAAGTGGAACAATGATGAACAAATGAATCACCATAATAACCATAAAAACTAAGCCAAACAATGGGAATGAAATCTTACCCACCTATAATGTCTTAGGAAATATTAACAGAGGCAATTGCCTCAAGAATTACAAGGGGAAAAGGATTGTGAACATTGAATGTTTTGATGAAAGAAGGGCTAAGAGGTTGTGCTTCTAGTATGATGACTATTATACATTAGGGCATAATTGTAAGAAGAAGTAGTTTTGATTGTTTATGATAAAAGGAGAAAAGGGTACAAACATATGAATTGAGGATTAGGAACTAGAGGAGAATGAGGAGCATCTAATACCTAATATATCACTTCAAGTTATGATGGGATTAAATGATAAAGAGGAGTGCAAATAGATAAGGGTTATAAGAATGCATCAAAAGAGACCTATACATATCTTAATTAATAATGGGAGAACCTACAATTTCTTAGATACATCAATCATTATAAAAGGATATGTGGAGATTGAGGAAGAATTACCTTCTCATATTATAGTTGGAGGAGGCTTGATATTTGACTACCATTAGTCTTATAAATGATTCATATAGAGCATATAAGGCTTATGGATCATAATTGATGTGTTGGTTATCCATCTAAGGTGTTATGGTATGGTTTTGGGAGTGTAATGGTTGGTGACACTGTTCAGAACTTCCAAAATGAGATTTAAGTGGTAAGAAAAAGCGTTAAAACTAATTGGAAATCCATATAAGAACACTAAGGTGATTCTGGCAAGGACTTCAATAAAATCCTTAAGAACTCCAAATATGGGAGCTCATATATGCTCCAACTTTCACATCCTATCAAAGGCCATATGCAATAAATAGTTTTGGGAGATTAACCAACCATAATGGTTGGACTGAATGGATTTTTAACATAATTTTGGAGTGTACTTAAAAAGAATATATAGTTGCCACCCAAAAGAAACTGACGATCATCGAATTAGGATGAAAGAAGTGGAAACTATTAGCATTTAGCCTTATAAGTATTATAGAGGAACAAAGATGTCACATATAGAGTTGTGCAAGAACTAATGTGGCAAGGATTTATTAGACATAGTACAGGGATGTGTTATCTGTGGTGTTAGTCAAAAAGAAGGATAACTCATAGAGAATATGCATTGATTATATATATAGCTAAAAAAGCACAATATCAAAGACAAATTCCCTATACCCTTAATTAAAGAATTACTCGATGAACTTTATAGTTAAGATGGTATTTTAAGTTTAACCTACAATTCATATATCATCGAATTTGAATATATGGAGAAGAATTTCAAAGAGAACTTTCAGGATAAATGAAGGAAACTATAAATTCTTGGTTATGAATTCTTGGTTATGTCCTTTAGGATAACTAATGTACCTTCTACATTCCAAAGTCTCATAAATAAGGAATTCGGACCCCATCTCTGAAAGTTCATTTTGATCTTCTTCGATAATATCTTGGTTAACTATAATTCTTTAAACGACACTTAAACCACCTTTAAGAGATCATGTTGACACCTAATAATCACTAACAATTTATTAAAAGGAGCAAATGTTCTTTGGGGCAAGACAAATAGATTATTTGAGCCATTCAATTTTTGCTCTTAGTGTATCTATAAACTCAAAAAAGATATACACTATACAAAATTAACTTACATCTCAGTTATTTAGAGAATTGATAGGATTAATGGGATTGAGAGGTTATTGTAGGAGATTTATTAAACACTACAGTATTTCAACTAAGCCTTTAACATAGCTAATGAAGAAACAGTCTATTAGAAGATTAGAATGGATGAAAAGGGTTTAAAACATGTTCTACTGAAGGAACTTGACTTAGGATGTAAGGAATTATTTCAGAAAGTGTTTGATACTCCAAAGGAACAAGCATAATAATTCAACCTATCTAAGATTTCTCTAACACCCACTAATAAATGTTGGAGAGAAATTAACATGGATTTTATTGAAGGATTATCCCCATCTAGAGGTAAGCAAATGGCCTTCATGGTGGTTGATAACATTATCAAGTATTTTTACTTTGTTGCTATCAAACATTCATACACTGAACTAGAGACAACATAAGTGGTCATTGATACCATTTTTAAACATAGTGGAATGCCAGAAGTTATTGTAAATGATAAAGATAAACTCTTTTAGCGTTTATTTTGGTAAGAGACACTCAAATTATAAGGTATAAGTTTAAAGTTCTCTACTTCCTATCACCCTTAGTTAAATGAAAAAGCTTAAACTATTAACAAGATTTTGGAAACTTATTTTTGATTCTTTTATAGTGATTCTCTTAGAAAGTGGTATAACACCAGTTACCATATATCCATCAACTTAACTCCATTTGAGGTTCTATATAAATTTGCCTCTCATATATATATATTTATATATATCCCCCACTTTAAAGGAGAATTCAAGGTTCTCATGGTGTATCAAGCTATGAAGGATCAAGAGATTACTCTTATGATTGCAAAGATTAATTTTAATAGAGCCTAACTTCAAATGAAACAAGAAGTTAATAAAAAGAGTTTAGATAGAAAGTTTGAAGTGGGTCAATGTGTATTCCTAAAACTCCAACCCTATAAGCAACATTTATTATAGAGGATAGATCATTTTAAGATTGTTCCATGTACTATAGACCTTACCAAATCATTAAAAAGATTTTTAGTGTAGAATACAAGTTGCAATTAACAATAACACTATTAATCCATCCCACATTTCATATCTCTCAACTTATGAAGTATGTGTTTGACCTATAGTTAGCCTCAATAGACCTATCACTAACTCTTAGACATGTAGAAGAAATACCATTAGTGATTATAGATCGAAGTGTGGTTAAATTTCATCATAAGCACGTGACACAAGTACTAGTACACTGATAAAAAAAGTTAGATAATGCAATTTAGGATACCATGTTTATGTTATAAAGAGATTCTATGAAGAAAACATTATAGATAATGTTTTTGAAGAAGGAGGCAATGTTATAAGAAAAAGAACAAGAAGAACATGGAAGAAAAGAAAATAAAACATTGTTGCACCGCTAGTTATTTAAATCTAAAATGCATTGTTCTGTACATACAAATGTAATAAATTTGGTGCACCTGTCTTATACTCAATGGCAAAGAATATCCTTCTTATAGCATTGTAAAGACCATATTAAATAGCTAATAAAAATTATATATTTTTATTTCTCTGTCTCATCTTGCTAATTCTCTATACTCTGTCTCTTTAAACTTATGTCAAACACTTATAAATCATTCATCTCTTTTTTTAAAATTCTATTTTCACGTAACATTTACCTTTTCACCTAAGTCACCTATTAACAAAGCCCCTCAATTTGTCTTCATCTATGATATTTAAGGAATGGTCAATCTTTTATGTCTAAGGGGATTATGGATAGTTTAAAACTTTGCCTATTGTTAACATGTTAGATCTTCTAGGACAATTTTTCATCTAGAACATTAGAAATTTCTTCCTATATTCATGCATTGTCTATTGTTGACATCTTAGGTAGAACATATGCTTTTGTCTAGCTAATGTTTACATTAAGCTTTAGTATGCTTTCTTGAGAGCAATCATTGACTTTACTTTACATGCAAAACAAAGGTGATCATTGGAGGTTATCTATAATATTGTAAATCCAACTCTTTTGAGATAACTTGTTACTTTTGGTGAAACTATTCTTATGCGTAAGTGGTGACAATTTTAATAATTTATGCTTTTACATGTAATACTATCAAAATTTTTGTATTATAAACTTATCACTTACTAAGTAGGCAAATACATATATTTTTGGTAAGTAATAGAATGGTGAGTATGAATCAAATCTCATGAAGAAGCAATGCATATTGGAAAGAACTATTAACTAATCTAAGGATAATAAATAAATAGATGATTTTTTTTTGAGTTTTTGAATAATAAAATATAAACTAAATTAAATATAAACCTAAGCAATAGTCGAGGGAATAAGTGATATGATAATTTATAAAAAAAATCCAATCAAATAGTTATATTCAGATAAGTAATTCTCCTACTAGTGTCTTTGACTTTATGATTTAATTAACTTATATTGGATATATTCTCTAGACTAGCAAGATTTTTATACACTAAAATTGCATCGCTCAAATTACAATTATATACTCTTTCATTAGATAACTCGTATCTTTATCATTGCTAACTCCTCTTTGAATTAATTACACTACATGAAATCCCATTAAAAGTTTTACCTTAAAACTAAGAAGATTATATAAGTCCCCTTCAAGAATATTGTTCAACCCTCTCTATCTAATCCACAGTTCACTAAGAAGGCTCTTACAAGTCATCCATAAGTCAATTAAGATCAGATTTAGATGTCATTATGAATAAATCATCATTAAGACCAATCAAAGATAGCTTATAAAAATATATCACATATCACTTATCATAAATCAAATCAAATGAATCCATACAAAAAACACTAGATTTTTCCTTTTCTAAACTTAAAAAATTGTGCAGCTAAAAAACACCTTCAATATAACAGAATCAAAATACAAAAATATAGAAATTATGGTAAAAATAAATCTAAATGAATTCTTAATTTTTACTGACAACTTGGTTTATTAAGATGGTGGTCAAAACTTGATTTCTTAGTGACAAATAGCTTAGAATCAATACTTTAAAGGCTAGAGAAGACTTCTAATGGCTAACCATAGGTATTGGAGAGAAAAACATATGTCTAATATATGTTGTCTCCAAAATACAAGTGAAGTCCTATAAAAATTAGTTTGAGGCATGATCTTAGCCTAAACCATGAACTTTATTATTTTTTTAGGTGATGGGTATGGGCTTTAGCATAATCATGTCTCTAACCTATAGATCTTCTTGTTCCTTCGAGATTAATATATGACCTTTATCACAATTGTGTCTCTTAATTATGAATCTTATTCTTTCTTCTTAGACTTCCAAACAATCTCCAATATGGTCACGGCTCAAGCCACATAACTAACTATAAGGAAGGCTGGCACAATAGTGTAGGGTAGGCCGTATTCCTCTAAGAAATGTATTTTTTTCATGATTTTATTTGAAATGGACTTAAATTCTTAAATAATATTATCATAAGGTCCAATTTGAACAATTACCTAAAAAGATATTAATAACTAAGTAAAATAAATTAATTTAACATTAAGATTAAGCAAAATAATTCATTTAGAACATACATTATTTTTGATGTGATTTGCTTCCTTACAATGATTCTAAATCACTTTCTTTATTATTAGCAACTCTCTCCCTTTTGATGAATATTAGTCCTAAACTAAAACTAAATTAAGACTAATCAACCTCTTTTAATTAGGTTTTCGTGTCTATTTATATGTTATTTATGCAAGAAACATAGTTTGGGACATGAATCTTTTGTAAACTCAATAAATTAAAACATGAAAGTTACAGATCTCTTTTTTTAGCTTTTCATAGCTACTTGAATAATCTTAGTTAAAGTTTGTATGAGAAACTTATTAGTAATTTAAGTAATAGTACTTAAATTATTTTCTAAATCTTTCTAAAGAGAAGTACATGCTCTAATTGCCCATGTCTCAAACCGTGGATCTCTTTACTTTCTTTAGGAGAAGGATATGGGCTCTGACATATCTATTTCTTAGACTGTGGTTCTTTCTATTTCTTTTCTGGCATGCACTTGATTTGAGGTATGGTTGTATCTCAGTTTATATCACTCTTCAAAGTTTCTCCATAACATTCAGTCTCTCTCTATCTCATATTTTAGGTTGTGTTTTCTTTTACAATTAATCTATAATAAAGATAGATTGGTATATAGGTGTGGGCAAGGTTATGCTTAACAAAAATTTGTGATTTGTCCATTTTTTCTTGTAGTTCTTTCCAATTCTTGATAATTCTCATATTAAGACAACATCTTTAATAATGATCTAAAATATAAAATAAATCAATTAAATTATGGTCATTTATATGAAAACAAAATAAAATACTTATTGAAATATTTTATTCTCGTCAATAAAGGCCTAAAAATGTTGCTAATTTGAGAACCAAACTTTATTAAGTGTTTTTTTATCATTGTTTAATTATAATTAGGTTATACTTTACATAATTATTAAGTCCAAAACTTATTTCATATGGTTTATTATTTTTTTACTAGTTGTCTAACTGGATTAGGATTTACTATGCTATTGAATCCTAATATGATTAGAAAATTCATTAAAGGTGCTTCTTTCTATGATATTAACAATTTGGCATGAAATATGTGTTAAGATGATGATAAATGAATGCTAAAAAAATGGTCCTTGTAAGATAACTTCTGGTTTAGTTTTGATGTGTGAAAGATGTTGATTTGTAGTTACTTTACGAATGATTTTTGAATTGGTCTAGATATGAATTTGATGAGATATTGAAGCATGAATAAGATAGAATTGAAGTGAAATTAATAGTCTTTGGTGAAGGTGTGTCGAATGGAAGTGAAGAAGTCAAGTTTTGGAAACAAATTTGAGGCTGTGGGTGAGTGAACCGAAATCATGGGATTTATAAGGCTTATTTCCATAATCGTGGGAAGTACTTAGGATGGAGAAAATGTTGGTTTTAGACAATTGTTGGACTATATAAGGTTAAGGTAATTAATAATGGTTTAATTGGACTTAATTAAGGTGTCAAATGAACCTAGTTTGATGTGGAATAAGCTAGTTAAAGGTTGAATAATATTTGGATTTTTAATTGAAGTAATAACTTAAAGAAGGTGTTATTAGATATTAAAGTATCTAATTTTGGAACTTATATGTTGTTAAAGGAATGAAGTATACTTATGAACACAAATGTGTTTTAAATGATAAAAGTGATGTGTTAGTTATGTATGTTTGAGAATTAGGAACTTAGGTGAGTACATGTAAAATGTAATTACTTAATATATTCATTGGTGCATTATTGCAAATGCTTATGCTTATAAGGCATGATAAGTTTGTTCAAGTGAGAGTGAATGAGTTCAATTTAAGCATAATAAAATGAATTCATACTTATGCATTATTTCACTGTTATGTGATTATGATATTGTGATAATTCTGAACCATCAATTATCAGGATTATACTGGCTTGCTATCCTTCTTGATAGCTTGCTTTGCTGTCTTAAGCAGATTGATCAACTTAGGGATTGTTGTGGAGATTTGATTCATCCAATAGTTCAACACAAACTGTGAATAACTATCAGACAATCCAACCCGAATTAAGTCAACAATTAATTTATAATCCATAACAAAACCCAAGAAGGCCAACCTCTCAATATGGTATTCATCTTCAGTGCATACTGCACTGCAGATGTCCCCGGAGTCATCTTAGTCGTGAAGAGCAGCCTCGAGGTCTCAAACCTTTCAGATCGAGCTTACTCATAAAAAAACTCTCTAAGAAGAAACACTATGGTATTAGCATCCATAGACTCATGCTGCTTTTGCAGCCCTGGTGACATAGAGGCTAGTATAATACAGGTAGCTAAGTTACTATCTTTAAGATGCTTATGATATGCTTTCTGATCCTCATCAGAAGCATCAACAACAGGTGGATCAGGAAGTGAAACATCTAGGGCATAGCCTAGCTTCTCAGATCTGAGAACAATTCTCATATTTCTTAGCCAATCAAGAAAATTGGGTCCATTTAATTTATTAGAATCTATAAGTGAGCGCAAATTCACATTGGAAGACATCTTCAATCAACCTAAATGTGAAGAGAGAAAGAATGTTAGAATATAAATACATGTATGATCATAAGGACTTGTATGACATGCATATGGCTCCCACTAGTTTCAAAGAATCCATAGCCCTCACTACGAATCCAATAAAAATTATGACAAAGTGTCCTAGTGGGTCGATATCCGACATTACTAAGAATGACCTTGGGTTTACCCAACAAGCCACCTTAGGTCAATTGGTAGGTATTGGTTATATCAATTGCATCATAGATGCAACTATCGTCTAGTGCTATCAACTCGTAATGTATGCACACACATTGGGTTATCAACTCTTGATGCACGTACATATGATGTACGTTACCCAATTACGCCTCTGTCTACGTTGAATTTGAGTTTACTTAACAAATCAACGCTTCTAGTGAAAACCGACCTATTAATCTAAAAATCTTATTTCAATGGTTCGAATATATTCGTACAGAGCGAGCTTGGGTTTACCCAACAACCCTATCTCTAAAAGAATTCTGGTTCTCCCCATATTAATGGAAGACATTAGTTTTCATATTATGTGTGAGGGGTTTCATACTCTGGTCTCAGCTAAGTCGTAGGATTATAGTCACAATGACTATATGGAATGATTTAGGACGTTTCATCGATCATATTGAATCTATATCCATAATCATCCATCATCCTACCTAACCAACCCTAGCACGTATTCTTTAATGCAATCATCTCATAAGGTTTTCCTATATAGGTTGTGATGTGTTATGCATCTAAAGATTTGACATTCGATTCAACTCTTGAGCCGAATTGCTTTGTAAAGTTGGCTTCGGTTAATTTCTTAATCTGTATGTTTTTAATTCCAGTTCAAAATACCAATATACCAAGTGTAATACCCTCTACTCTGACGTACCAATTAAACATTTTAATTATATCATGCTTGCCATATACAGTCATACTAGACATGAAATACTCAAAATAGATTAATACAATATTATTCTCTTAGATTTTCGAATAATTTGAGAACATCAAACTATCACCCTAAGTATCTCTAGGTAGTCTCCACTTCATCAAGACTACTTCGGCACTTGTCATATAAATTGTGACGGCCAAAACAATCAAGACAACTGAATATACCAACGAGACATTAATATTACATATTTGATATCCGAAAATTTTTTGGAAACCCAATTTCAAGCAAATCAGTTTGGCATGCATACAAAATCAATGTATCATATTTCTGATCACATAAAAAATGATCCAAGGCATTGGAACCAAAAAACACACAATCAACATTTCAAACAAACCAGGTCCATTAGTTTTCTCAAAATTGTCTAGCTCTGTCATTTACTTAAAAAACATCATTGAAAAAATTTCAATAAATGCTAAGAAAATTAAAGAGGGTATAAAATGTTCACAACACGTTCCATGAATTTGTTTAGAATTTATTTCCAAGAAAAACTTAACCAACCTCAGCAACTAAGCCAACCCAGAATCTGTGTTCCTAACCACAAACATTCCCAACAACACACAAGAAATTCTCAAATAAATATTCACTCACCTACAAAACATTTTTCCATATTCATAGACATTTATAAACATCTTAGAAACATGTTGGTGAAAGAAAATCCGCAAAAATGTTTTTCTAGAATTTATTCTTGAATTTATAAGCATGCCTGTTCATGTAATGTGCATAAACACAGCAACCAGAACAGTAGGGAATTAATTAGCAAAAACATATCAAATCATATTGATAAATTTTTTTCCTTCCACATACATATTCAACAACATCTCATGAGCAAATCTGGCAAGAAAATTTTGAAATAATATCTCTGTACTGATTTCGAATTCAACACAACCATAATGCACAACAGTTACAACTAATTGGAAACATCACACATGTTATGGTTTCTCCTTTATACAGGACACAAGTGGCTCTGATACCACTGTAGGAAAATCCCAGTGCGTGCATCATATACACACGGTGCGAAAAACAAAAAAAATTGTTCCAGGACTTTCCCGAAGTCCAAAATTTATGTGTCTATACTAAGAAGTACCATAATTCTCAAACCACAACGACCAAAGGAGACCGTCTCTGATGGTATCCATGCAGAGACAGAGAATCTAACCGAATCAAACTCTTTCATCCGGAAATAGCTACAACAAAGAATAGAGTGCTAGCTCTTACCTTTGTTCTTGGAGAACAACTTAAAGGAGAGCGAAAAGATGAAACTTGAAAGTAGATGGAGAGAACTTCGGAGATGGCTTGAAAACTTTGTTTTTGAACTTGTAAAAAGCCCTCTCTTATCTCACGATCCAACTACTTATTCACCTTACTTCTTTTGTCTTTTATGGATTTTTTCTTATTCTATGAATGTTCGCTAACCAGCGGATGCGTGGTAGGCTTAAGTAATTTGATTCTGCCCTACCTTTAACTCGAGTTTTGGGTAGCAATGATATATATATAAAATGCTGAGGTGGTCCAATCACATTGGAGTTGGTCCTACCGGGTCCCGAGTGTGGAAAAAATACTGGAGACCTATTTTAGCAATATTGATGTCGCGATCTCATCGGGACATATTCCGATCTCATTAGGATCCATTTGGTTCTATTGTTCTCCATATAATAGATCTCTATCCAAAACCATTTTATGAATCTTCCGAGTCACTCTTATGCGTGTGACCCATTAGGTTCCTGGCTATGTTGGCTACTTAGATTAACACTTAATCCAAGCAAGTCATGAGCGATGTCTAGTAACACATCATGACCCCCAATTGATCAGAAAGTAAGTGGTTTGACGAATGAACCTGTACTTATCATGAACCATCTCATGAACCCTCTCATAGATAATTGCTGTGCAATTCGTCCTTTCATCATGCTATACCCACTTGGTTATAAGTATGGGCAAAGTGTCAGCTCTCATTAGACTGACTATGTCAAATCTAGTCCAAGTGATATTAGTTCTCTTCTTGGGACTCATTACTCTATATGTCAATGAAGACATTTTTCATGACACATGTACCTTGGGCAGAGATTTCCAAGTAATGACCCTGATAAGAGGCCATGTGTATCATCTTCTGCTATCACAAAAGTGGTGAATCCCCTATTGGCTACTTAATTACCTTCGAATACCTCAAGCTGTACTTAATCACCACCCTATGAGCGACCTCTACAAGATAACAAGGAATAGAGTCAAAGGACAGAATTAGTACCCAAGATATCATTAAGTACCTCAAGTCTAAGGATACTTGCACCATTGCTATGATGAGATTATCAATGACATTAGAATAGGACATCCATGTGATGATCTCATGGTAGGTCATCCAATGTACTTACTACCTTTAGTAAGCATCCACATCTTAACTCTAAACATCTCATGTTTACAGTTTCTGAGATCTACTGCTTGTTCACATCAAGGAGTTTGACATGTGCTAGTCTATCCGGATTAGCGATGTCTAATCTCATTAATCCTATGACTAGGGATAATTTAGATACTGACATAATAGCATATGATAGGAATCTCAGTAGTATGATCACATCATGATTTCCTTCATGCTATGTCATATGTCATGGACTTCATTAATTTGCTTATAGATCAATATCAATTCATAAATAATGAACACCAAATTAATTAAATATGCCTTTTTTATTATTAAAAATAAAGGTTGTACACAACTTTGTACGAAACATCCTAAAGGCGATTGCCTTTAGGGCATTGCTCTAACAGTGGCGATATTGCTTCCTCATGTGCTCCTTCATTCCAAGTTACTTCCTTAGTTGAGTGATTCCTCCACAGGCCTTTCACCAATGGAATGACTCAGTTTCTCAACTGCTTGATCTAAGATCCCACTATCTTGATCGGCTCCTCAACATAACTTAAGTTACTAGTAACCTCAATCTCTTGAGCCGGTATCACGTGTCAGATCTGATCGGTATTTTCGGAGCATACTCACATGAAACACATTATGTAATTGAGACATTTCATTTGGTAAAGCTAACTTATATGCCAAAGGTCCTATCCTCTCAATGATCTCATAAGGAACAATGTACCTAGGGCTCAACTTTCCCTTTTTACCGAATCTCAATACTGCTCTCAAAGTTGACACTTTGAGAAACACTCTGTCTGATGGAGGTCCATCAAGCCAAGCATTAGAAGATGTTACTAATATGGGCTTCAATCCAACAAGTAGTGATGAAGAAGGCATGGTCGAAGAAGAAGAACTTCAAGAAGAACCCAATCTTACTTTGAAGCTGCGAATCTTATTGAAGCCCTATGGAGTTTTCTAGGCCTTGATTTATGAAGCATAAAACCAACCATTTGAAGGAGTTATTTCAGCCAACAAAGGGAGTCTATGTTGTACATTTTGACATGGTTTTACAGCCCAAAAGGCATCTCAAGCTCAGCCAAAGTGATGAGAAGAATAAGAGCCTTTAATTGCTCATTTTCTTTCCTTTTATGCATTGATCTATTTTCCTTTAAGAGACCTTTTATTTGCAGCCTTATGATAGTAGTTATGAAGGTTTTATTTCCTTATTTACGATATTTAATGGTAGTATTATAGGCTGATGAGAAACCAAATTTGTGGTTATCCATCAAGACCCTTAGTTTTCCTTACATTTCCTTATATATGCATTTGTAATCGCTATAACATGGACATATGATGATGAAAGAAAATTGAGAGAATTTGCTTTGCAATTTTTAAGGGTTTGAATGTTTTCCTAAAACATATCATAGGGTTTTATTAGTGACCAAAACTATTGGGTTTTGATTGCTTCTCCAAAGAACAATCGTTGAGTTTGTTTGTTTTCCGAAAACATTCAACTTTGTTCATTGTTCCGTTTGATTTGATCGCTAGAATTCTATCTGACCAGTTGTACGAGAAAATTCATAACTTTTTGTGTGATCGTTCGATTTAGGTGATTCCAAATCCATAGCGTTGTTCACTTCTTAAACTAGAAATCTTCTGAAGGGTTTTCTACCCAGTTCTAACTCCAATCATCTCAAAATTTCCAGTTTTCCCAACCATCTCCAATCAACCGCCTAGCAAGACATGTATTCAGAAAAATCAACCTAACTCGACCTTCCTTTATCTTTTTGACCTGATTCTTGATTCTAAATTGTAGTTCACAAAAAGTTCTACAACTTCGCTTCTTTCTTGGAAACCTAGTTCTCAGCCGTTTCTCTAGAAATCGACCCCTAATCCGGCTGTCTATTCGTATCCGTTAGAACTCAAAAACCTGGGACCGATGGTTGCAGCAGAGAATCAAAATTGTCGAGGTCCGGGGCCACTATCAGAGCTAAGAGAATCCAAATCGTGAGCCGCAAGGCAGGTCGGGTGGTCAACATCGGCCTCCTTGCGAAAGCCACGGCCTTTAGTCTTTTTAGGAGCGGAGGAGAAGGAGGATGCTCCACCAGTGTGTAATACCAGCCGGTACACCGAAATAAATCAGTATTTGAGATTGATGTCATTAAAATCAGGACAGTGAATAATAATTTTAGTGGCATCAAA
>JAOTAX010000008.1:35545842-35567629 GCA_025629825.1 Erythroxylum guanchezii | reverse complement strand
ATGAGCATAGAGATAAATTGATAATGTCTAATAAGGGTTCAAAAAGAAAAAAAATATCCGCAAAAAGGTTGGGCTTCGAAATCAAGCGGGGTCCAACAGACGAATATGCCAGCATGAGAGAGTTGGGTCTCGAAATCGGGATCTAACAATTTCAGTCCTTGTTGACACTTTATAGTTTTTGGGTATGAAGAATTTTTGGGTATGAAGAACAAGGGAAAGACAAGATAGATGATAGGTGAAGCAAGCCTTTTCTGGACAGACATGCCCATATAAAGCATCATATGCCCGTGTTCTCTACTTACACGGTCGTGTGCATCAACCGTGTAAGTCTCTTGAATCGTATAAAGAAAGACGTGAAGGGCGAAGACGTACACGCGTGTGTTCATGACTTACACAACCACACGTGGTGACTATGTAGCTCTCTGTGACCGTGTACATCTATAAATGAGGCATTGCTGAAGAGATATGGTCGTGTGTGGTGTAAAAAACCTATTTCGTGATATAAAAGAGAAGATACATAACTTTTCATGGGTGAGCGGCGAAAATACCAAAAAGTGAGGAAAAACACAAAGAAAACAAATAATATAGTATTCTCATCCTTTTTTTATTGTTTTTTTACATTAGTTTGAGAGTTTGTTAATTCACATATCAACTTTGGTTTTAACCCTGAAATTTTGTGAGACAGCTTGTAGTTGCGATGTGAGATATCAAACTTCCTAATTCTTATTTGAGTTTAGTAGATTTATTTGTAAGTTCCATTCGTAGTTTTTTCCCTCTACATTGTAGATTTTTTCATGTAAATCTCAATGTTTGTTTCTTTATTAAGTACTTATTTTTATTCTGATATTTGTTGATTAAACTTGAAGAGTGTGTTGTTGTTTTCGGTTGATCTTTTAGAAATTGTGCTTTTTTGTATCGCAACAAAAGAGAGCAATAAGAAACAAAGAACAAACTGGAAGAAGAGCTTGTACTCTTAACAAATATTCCAGATCAAGTTAAAGATGTCTTAATAGGAAAAAACGCATCCTTTACTGGTCTTCCTCGATAAATCCTACTTTAAAATTCTAAAGGACCCGTTTCCTGTTTTTCGATGATAGAGGTTAGTGTGGTTTTCGAATTATCTTGTGAAAAATAATTTCATGCTTTGGTTCAGTATAAAGTATAAATTATGCACAAAAGACCAATATTACGTTTACGATTCTCCACAACTTGCTTCCTATGCAATTCAGGAATAGAATCGCTTGATTATTTATTTTCTAAATGCCCTGGCTCATCTGGAAGAATATATGTATGTAAGTCTCATAGAATGATCAACTATGGAACGCAACCAAAGACTGAACTGCTACCACAAATCACAGCTGTAAAGGAAATGCAACAACTTTTAAACTCGCCCTAAGCTGCAACATTTATGCAGTCAACCTAGAGATAAATAACAGAATTTAGACATGGATCTTTCCTCAAACATTCATCTGATCAAAACAATATCAAGACATGGAATGTATAATGCATTTTTCAATTACTTGTCTTTTTTGGGTTTATTTTTGGCTCTTATCTTTCATGACTATCTTCCTTTTATAGTTCTGGCATGGTATCCTAATCTGTTATTAAGAGTTTTGGCTTTGCTGTATCATTGTCTCCTTCTCCGTCCAGGAGTTGTTTACGTTGCGTATAATTACTGTGATCCACGTGCTGAAATGGAACGAAATAAAAATTTGGAGACATAACAGAACAAAAATTGGAGACAGTGAGATGTTTGATTGTGATGGATAAAACAGATAAAACTGTGTTCGTCTCGAGGACAGAAATGTGTTTAGTGTAGTTGATAGAACATAAAATACAGTGTCAATAACTAAAATACTCCTGCAGTATAATATGATTGGAAATATGTAATTCATTGATTATTTTAAAACGAATGATTTGTATTAGTAATTTAATTGTATCTATAAATAAAGAATTTAAAAAATGAGTAACATAAAAATTTAATGAAATGAGTGTAACATCCCGTTACCCATATTAAAGCTAGAATTGTGAATTATGATAAATTACTGAGAAAATAATTAATATATAATTATTATTATATATAATTATTATTATATTATATAATTATTATGCGGAGGGGTATTTTTGGAAGATGTTTTTGTGTTTTGTTTTTGTCACAGGGATAAGAAATCTTGTCCCATAGTTTTAGAAGGAATAAAAAATTTATGTTTCTATAATCTGGAATCAAAACAAAAATAAGTTAAATCAACAACTAAATACTGCAAAATACAGAATTTTTGTGTTTTGTTATTTTATCTCCGCTAATAGAAACAATTATCATAGGCAGCGTGAATGAGTTCTTTTTTTTTTAATATCCCAAACAAGAGAGGAACAGCAAATATTATTGTTATTGAAAACTTACTTTCCTTTTCAGAAGTATGATTCATTTTCAAAATGCTTCTGCATAAATCGTGCATCTTTTGACTTGCACCAAAGTATAGATTGACACAGTACAGCAGGAGAGCGTCCGTCAAAATGAATTGTCTTGTAAGATTGGACAATGGAGCGAGTACGAGTATCCCTGTCCGTACTCCCGCACCCGACCAGTTCTAATTGAACACAACGTCGGCGTGTAATAACAGGACCCACATTTCCTGTGGTATATAATATAATAATATATACTGCCAAAAATAATAAATAACTGTAAATGTAATTATTTAAACAATATGAGATGTTATTTTTCTATTATTTAAGTTCAAGTCCTTGATTTTTTTAACACATTAATCTATATATTATTAAAAAAATAAAGCATCAATTTATACATGGAAAAACATGATAAATGATTTTTTTTATAAAAAAAAAAAAGTAGATAGAAAGAAAAGGTGTATTGATATTTCAAAGTCACCGCCCCTCACCAACCGCCACCTTCCTTGGAATGCGAAGTCCATAAATCCAAAACGCGTTCACACCGCCTCCCTCCCACATGTTCCATCCATTTGAGTTATTAGAATGGGTCGGCTCCGCATTATTAGTTTAGTTAAGATTAAGATTACCGGCTTCGGATGGACAATGTAAAGGTCATCTATCTACCCACTAGTCTATTGATTTTTGCAAACATTCATTGATTATTACGTTATTCCTTTTTTATTGGGTTTAGGGTTTTCTTAATATTTATTTGATTCTCTTGAAAAAAAAGATGTAAGAAAAACATGTGTTTTCTTGTTATTTGTATGTGAACTTACCTTAAGTTTCCAATAGACCAATAAAAAAGGAAAAGTAGAATTTTTTTTTTTTTTTGGAAAGAAAACATTTGAGCTGTACGCGCTGCAATTCTAGCCATATTTGTCAATTTTGTTTTCACACGACACAACCTTCAATCGCCAGCAAAAGTCAGCCGAACAACGTATGACTTTGCCACTCATTGCTTCTGAATGCCCTTTCGCCGCTTCAACATTTCAACATATTTATTTGCTATCTCAATCCCAAATGCATCAATCAAACAACACCGTTTCTCTCCAAACCCCAACACCCATTCTTTTTTCTTCGGTGATGAAATGAATGAGCCGTCCAGAGCCCCAAGCACCAAGAAGAAACGTCAAAGACAGGACAATAAGCAGGCAACCCACTGCAACAATGATGATACCAACAGTCACCACAACGACACCAACAAGACGAAATCTTTGAAGGGTATAATCACTTCCCTAATGCTGATAGACGAACAGGAAAAGTGCGATCAAGAAGAGGAAAGCAAGGCCAGTGGGGAAGACAAGCTCTTATTTGAAGACAACCACAAGAAAATGGCCAAAACCATGGTCGACTACTACTCCAATCTTCAGGATTACTATACTGAGATTCAAGCAACCGACGGAATGAAACGTAAACGTTCTCGGGCAGTTGCTGGTGCGGCCGCTTTGACTGCTGCCACAAATGGGTTGGCCTCAGATGGAGTTAGCGAGACGAAACAAGGGCAAGGGCAAGGGCAAGGGCAACAGAGGAGGATTTGGGTCAAAGACCGTGACAGAGCTTGGTGGGATGATTGCAGCCGGCCTGATTTTCCTGAGATTGAGTTTAAGAAAGCGTTCAGGATGAGCAAGTCCACCTTTGACATGATTTGTGATGAGCTTAACTCAGTTATAGCTAAGGAAGATACCACCTTGCGTAACGCAATTCCCGTTAGGCAGAGAGTTGCTGTATGCATTTGGAGATTGGCTACTGGCGAGCCACTTAGGCTTGTCTCAAAGCGGTTTGGTTTAGGTATTTCTACTTGTCACAAGTTAGTTCTTGAAGTTTGTTCTGCTATCAGGAACGTTTTAATGCCCAAGTATTTGCAATGGCCTGATGAGGTCGGTTTAACGAAGATAAAGAATGAATTTGAGAGAATTTCGGATATACCCGGTGTTGTTGGGTCTATGTATACTACTCATATACCTATTATAGCTCCAAAGATTAGTGTTGCAGCTTATTTTAATAAGAGACATACTGAAAGGAATCAGAAAACGTCTTACTCGATTACCCTTCAAGGTGTTGTTGATCCAAGAGGGGTGTTTACTGATGTGTGTATTGGTTGGCCTGGTTCAATGCCTGATGATCAGGTGTTGGAGAAGTCTGCTTTGTTTCAAAGGGCTAATGGAGGTCTTCTTAAGGATGTCTGGATTGTTGGGAGCTCAGGGTACCCTTTGATGGATTGGATACTGGTGCCTTACAGACAGCAAAATTTGACTTGGACGCAGCATGCTTTTAATGAGAAGATTGGGGAGATTCAAAAAATTGTTAAGGATGCTTTTGCTAGGTTGAAAGGGAGGTGGGTGTGCCTGCAGAAGAGGACCGAGGTAAAACTGCAAGACTTGCCTATTGTTCTTGGGGCTTGTTGTGTTTTGCATAATATTTGTGAAATTAGTTGTGAGGAGATGGATCCGGAGCTGAAGATTGAGCTTGTTGATGATGAGATGGTACCTGAAGCTGCTTTTGGATTAGGAAGCTCAGCAAAGGCTAGAGATTCAATTGCTCATAATCTTTTGCACCACCGCCAAGCAGGCACTGGTTTTCTGTAGTTGGAAGTTGTTGCTTTTTATCCTTGATACCTAAATTCTTTTGACTATGGCTTTTCTGTAATGTATTATTGTAGTATAACACCATTGTTACACATCATAATTTGTTGAAGGGGCTATTGGAAAGGTCCATCTGCTCTTTCCACAAATGGATGATAGTAGCCTTTACAGGTTTAAGTTACACAAGCAGATCACATTGACAACATGTAGCACTAAGCTTAATTTAAGAATAAAGAGTTGATACAATTAAACATAATTATTGTTTCTTAGTATCTTTCTATGTGTGGTTATAGGACTCTATGGAAATTACGGTAAACACAATCTACTTCTTAACTTGTTTGCATGTTAGATATAAGAGTATCCTTTTCTTTTGCCCGATAGTTGTTTCCATGTCTGGATCTAGATGAATCTGTCTCTTGTGGTCAGTAAGAAAATTGTTTATCTTGAAATATTTGCTGAAATCAATTGTTTCACTCTGATGTTTCTAAAGTTCAGTTTTATATTGATGGTTACACTAGAGGATGCCAACTATGAGATTGATTCTTCTTGAACGTTTCATACTCTTTAACTCGTTCAATGAATAATTGATCACTTTCTGCGATATTAATTTTTCATTATGCGTTCAATCATTAATAAAGAGCCCCATTTTGGTAGGATCCAGTCTCCTAGACTCTTGAGCCCACTGAGTTCATTGCTGTTTCATGCTTGAACTTTTTGCCAATAGTATTCTTATTAGGGAGCTGGAACATTGAGCAGAATTCATAAGAATAGCAGAGTTGCGGAGTCTCAACATGTTGAATGTTTGATGGTTAGTCACACATTTGTTTTCTAATCATGTAATACCTGAATGCTTTCTTTTTTGGAATATTAGCTTAGTGATGTCTGTGATCTGGTTATCTTTCCTATCCTTTGTCAATTATTGATCTGTTTGATTATGAACTTCCAATAGTAACTCTGAGATGAAAAACTGAGTTACTATTGCTATGATTCTCCGGTCATGGTCTTCTGTTATGTATCTGTTAAAAAGAAATTATTTACAGATATGAGATACTTGATGGTTGAGTATTTGTCTAAACCATGATTCTTCCATTCATAGCACTTTGCAAAAGCCAGTGATGCTACATAATTTCTCCAAATTATATCATATGCGTGACTTTTTTTTTTTTTTAATAACACTACAACGATACTTTTTCAATTCCTTTATGTGATCTTGCACGTAGGGATTACGGTCCCGTACTTGCGATCGAGTTACAGGGCGATTAACAATGATGTCAACATGCGATTCGTATGGAAGAGAGCATTTTTGGGATTTTCTTCCTTTATGGCCTATGTTGAATATAGAGGTGGGCTACATATCTCTATAATACTGATTATTGAAATAATTCTCGTTAATCCCCTTAGTTCCATCATACAATCCTTTAAGAAAAAAAAAAAGCAATAACTATTTCCTATAAAATAGGAATCACTCCGTGCAAGACTCGAAAGCTAACTGTTAGGATAACAACTAAGATTTTGAAAACAATACAAGTTAATCAACGAAAATCGCTACAGCTGGACTCAACAGTATTGCTACCACGTCTATTGTAAGCAAGTCCTTTGAAATTTCTGTCCATTAACAACAATAGCACATCTATTTGTTTAGAAATTATTTATGCCGTCATTGTCAAACAGCAGATGCTGATATGCTCCTGAAATTTCTGTGAAAAGCTTGTTCATGAAAACTTAAGGATTCATGATTACTGACAGGCTTCACAAGGGTCGATATGGATGAACAATAAGCTCATATGCTTGTGCTGATTACTGTCGATGATTAGATAAGGCAATTTTCAAATTAAAAGAATTGTTGAATTAAGAAAGGTCATCCCTTTTATTTTGAGGATGAGAGATCACTTTTACTGATAATAACTTACTTGATACGCGAAGGATAATCCAAAATCTAAGATAAGCTGTAAGTGGAACCATAACTCGCATTCTATTTAGAGACAAGACCAATCACATGAAGAACACACTGTATAATGATGGTGATCCAAACCAATAAAGTTGACGCTTTGAAGACTAGTTTGAATCTATGAAAGATGACGCATCATTTGGAAGGCCTAACTTTTATGCTTTGATATGCAAATAAGCCACATAAGTAAGTGAAACTAGTCTTTTCCTAGTCCTTGGGTGAAATGGGTATTTGAAAATAATCTAAATACCCATACAAAAAATAGTAAAAAATATGTTTATATTAGTCATCATCTAATTGATCAAGGGTATAGGAAAGTGGTCTTTGTGCATTCCATCATTCAAACTCCTATAATCAATGCACACTCTCTAATCGGTGATGATCCTTACTAAAATTAGTTTGTTGTTCTTATTTAAGAACAACTGTAATTAGGAGCTATCAGCACAATCCTCACCCAAGAATTTTTGTAAATCAAGTAAATCATATCTAAATTAATTAGCTTGATCACCTCAACTCTCATAACATCCTTCATGTTAGATTAAATCACCTTTGAGGTTGAACAAAGAGCTAAGATCTTCTTTAATAAAATTTTTTAATTGTAGTGTAAAGGGAATTCCTTAATATCAGAGATTCTTTAGACCAATGCCTTTTATACTTTCTTAACACTTTCAATAGCTTTTTCTTCTTTTTTTATTTAGTCAATTTAGCTACTATAATCACTGATAACTTTGAGTTTTCCTCCAAGAATATAAATTATTAATGAGATGGTAATTACTTCAACTCTAAAATTGGTGGTTCCTCTATAGAATTCTTTATCTTCTATTGGATGACCTGTCTATCTCCTCAAAATTATCTTCCTTAATACTGTCTCATTCACCTATAAATAGGCTACTTGGTTATACTCCTATTCATGTTATACTTTAATATCCTCTCCTTGTGTAATCCAATATTGTAATGGATCTTAATGAACAAATTCAAAAAATATTTCAGTGAGTTTATCATATATTACATAAATAAAATTACAAGAATCATCACAAGAAATGGAATGTTTTATTGTGTATGAGATTTTGATGATGGCCTCTTCTCCTTTAATATTAAGTATCAATTTTCCTTTATAAGCATCTATAATAGCTTTAATATTGTAAGAAAAGGTCTATATAGGATCAAAGGTACTTCAATGTCATTCTCCACGTCAAAGATAAGTAATTCAACTAAAAAAATAAATTTATCAATCTTAAACACAACATCTTCAATAATGCTCATATGATTTTTAATCGTTCTATCAACCAACTTATCCTAGTTGATTTAGGTTCTCCTAATCCTAATCTTTTAGTATAGAATAACAACATTATATTATACTAGCTATTAAATTAGCTAATGTCCTATCTATAGTTATATAACTAATAACACAAAGAATAGTGTTTGTGTGGCAAGATGTTTGGTAAAATAGTGGACCACTTCTCTTTCAACTTGAACTTTCTTACATCATCCAACTTCGTAATGTTGCTTAGAATTTCATTTAGAAACTTGAAATGCTGGGACAACTATAAAAGATCCTCAACAAATGGAATATTAATATGCAAATATTTGAACAATTTAAGAAATTTACCAAAATTTTTATCAATCTTTTCTTTCTTAAGTCTATTTAGATATGGAATTGTAGGTCGATGTTCTTTAACTTCCCTCTTCTCCCTACTATCTTTCTTTCTTTTTTGTCTTTTTAGTAGCCTTCTTTATTTCAACTTCTCCATTCTTATAATATGCCAACTCTTTTTTACTTTTCAAAGTTATTGTCTTTATATGCTCCTTAGGATTAAGATCTATGTTACTTAGGAACAACCCTTATAGTCTCTCAATTACCAATTTGTCTAGCTGACCAATTTGGTTTTCAAGATTATGAATCAAAGCTTCTAGATTTAGAAGAAAAGCTTTTGACTTTGAATTTAAGCCTCAAATATGGATATAAATGTTTCTATTATCTCCTCTAAATTGAATTTCTTTTTATACTACTACTAATAATATGATAATGGATGTGAACTTTGAGTTGCATGATTACTACAAAAGATATTAAGATGATTTCTCTACCCTTGATTTTAAGTAAAGTTGCACTAGTTATTTGATCGTGAGGTTTGGTTGTGTGTAATTTTTAATTATTAACCCTCGATAATCCTTAAGTGCATGGTTCTTTAGCATAGTACCAAAGGTGTCGACCCCACGAGGAAGGAGTTAATCTAATCTTAAAATCTAAGGCCATAAATAAATAATAGAAATTCAAGATGCACGAAATTAATACGAGAATTTAATTCAATTAATCAAATTAATAATCAAACACAAAATACTAAGTACTAAGCAATTTGCAACATACCCGAGAATCAACTGAAAGAAACTATCAATTGAAAGAAAGGGAATTTTACCTATCCTTAATGCTAACCTAACTAATTATGAATTATTGGATTATTGGTTCTAGACTATCCTAGGGTTGATTGCTCTCTCTCGAGTTATAACCATTAACCCTAAATCATAAACCCTAATAAGATTATCGAGGTTGCAATCTCTCAATTCACAACCTATCCAAAACCCTAATTAGTTATGAAATTCTCTAATAAACTATCGAGAACCTATGCAAGATCTCTCTTCGTACAATTTCTTGATCTGATTCAATTATTGTTTCTATTAAATCACCTAATTCTCGGTAGTTCAATTTAATCATTTTTCATTCGATTCACCCTCTCAGTTTATTATCGAATTATGGAATCACAGAATTAAACCACAACAGATCCAATAAACACATAAATAAGCAGATTTCCATTAATTCAAGAATCAAATTTTCAAAGGTGAGTTTAGAACATCTTCAACATTCTAGATTTTATCATCAACTATTCAATCCAATTCTACACATTAATAAAACTGAAATTAAATAGGAAATACAATCTAATTGGATGATGGGAGGCAGCGACGAAAAGAAACCTCCTGATCCAGGAAGTACATTGAGTTAGCTTCTTCTCCTCTTCTCTCTTCCTTCTTCTCTTCCTCTTTCTCTCAATGATTTCTCTATATGGTGTCTCAAGGTGACTGATGCAAAAAAAACTTTTTCTTGCCTCTTTACTCGTTCTTTAAATATCCTCTTGTGTTCTGAGCAGCCCTAAGGCTTTTTCAAGGTTTGAAAGGTCCAAACAATCCCTTGAAACTTGATGTTCTTAAGTGTCTGCGTGTCTGTCCGATGTAAGCCAAGATCGTGGGCCAAGTTTGGTTTTTCTGTCATGATCGTGGCCTGCTATGCCACGATTGTGGGTCGTTGTTTCGGTCCGAATGTCTTTGAAACTTTTCCGTTCTTCGATGTTGACCCTGAAACACTAGCAAACACATCAAGGTACCTCAAAAACATAATATTTAAGCTCAAAGACTTGTACTAACCCATAAAACACTTAAAACATAAATAATTAACACAAATCTAACCTAAACACATACTAAATGATTGAATTAATAGCTAAACACAAATCAAACTATGTCCTAAAACACGATACAATTTACACTTATCATTATTTTAAGGTTGCTAGAAAATTTTCAAGTATTCAATTTGCTCAATTGGATTAACAAATGGATTGCCAACTTGACAGTCATGGCTACTATATTCTCCCCTGTACAAATCACAATATAATGTTATGTTGATTTCACTACTACGCTCAAGCTCTTAATTTTCTTTGTTAGCATTTTTATTTAAATTAACAATATAATGACCATATTCACATTGCAAATTATTTCTAGTTTGCTAACAAATTTTTTGCTTGATTGCAATTGATAAGTATTTACGAACATTTCTTCAATTAGTTTTTTTAGTTGCTTTTAGAAATTTTTTATTCAATGTTTCCCCAAAATATATATTTATCTTTATTGTGGTGCATAGTTTAAACCATTATAAAATGTCTAGACTTAACATGTGAAAAATAGTGAAATGGGAACCTTTTAAATAAATCCTCGTATCTCTCCTATATCTTATAAAATGTTTCATTGTCATGTTGTGAATAGGCAAATATATCAATAAGAAGCTTAACAGTCTTGGATGGTGGAAAATAATTTACCAATTTTTTTATTAATTATCATAAGTAGTGACTCCTTTAATGAAACTAGGAACAATTGCAATTGAATGATGTCTTTAGTTGTTCCATTAATCTTGAAGTGTAATATATCTCTAAGAAATAAGTTATGTATGCATTAAAATCTTCCTATGATAAACTACAACAAATTATTTTAGCGTCTGAATAATGTTTGGCTTTATTTTAAAAATTTATCCTGTAATTATTCGTCTAGCTATACTAGATTGCATACTTATAAATGATAACTTTATATAATCTTATACTATTTTGTGCTCTTCCTCTATAGTTACAAGTCATCAAAAATAAATAAAGAAAGAAATGAAAATTACTAGATTACTAATTTTTTAGCCTCCTTAATATTAATTGATCCTTAACAGAAGCACCAAAAATTTGTCACGATCCACCCTAATACTATCAAATTTAGGTAAGAGCACTTATCATTTATAATAATATTATAGTGAGCATAGTATCGTTTCTATAAGAATCCATTAATTACTAACTCTTTTATTATTATCTATTTAAAAATAAAATTAGAAAGTTCTAATTTAATCCTAAAATCATCTTAATGTTGATTAATACTCTTCTCCAACAATAAAAGTTAATTTTCATTGAAAAATATCACATATAATAAAACATCTAGGAAAGAACACTTGTAACACCATGTTTATATTAGTTATTTAGTTACTTCAAAAGATTTTATAATTTCGATGAAAATTCTTAATTTGATGAATTGCACTCTTTTGAGTTATAGCCACATATTCTTAAATTAATTAACTGATATCTTCATCTATCCTTCAAGAATGCATTAATTTCTATGAAATTCTATAATAGATTTGACTCTAATATCATAAAATTTATATAAGCCTATATGTAGTAGACCATACAACTCATGTTATCGATGCCTTAGTCAATTCGCAATCATGTTTTCTCAAATTAATGCATGTAACTTCAAGTATGATTTAATTGCTAGATATTACTAAATCAGCATTAAGTGTAATAAAGACACTTATCAGGCATAAAACTCTGTCTTAATTAATTGAAATTAATTCATATCAAAGAGATACTAGGGTTCCTCTTGTCTAGATAAAAATAAATTAGTTACTCGTCATCTTTGAATCAATTAACAGAAATAGAAAATTTGTAGAAAGTATAAGAAAAAATAATGTTTTTATGAAATTCTCAATCTTTCATGTTTCCCGCTTAGTTAGGATGCAACATGGAATTCTTAATCATGAAATTAGCCCTAATTCAATAGGCTTATATGTCAAAATCTTCTTTAAGCTTAGGTTAGATCATGTTAAGTAGTGTTTGGCATAAAGATCCAATAAGCTTCCCAAAATGGCTTTAACTAATTGTTTGAAGCTTGATTTGCATATATGTCTAGAGTTAGCCCATTTATAGTCTTTTTAAGCTTGTTACTTGTAGCTTTTGCAATTGGTACATTAGGCATATGCAATACTTCCTTTTATTGGTTAGTTGTACTTGGATCAATAAATGACATAATAATAAGTAAGTCAAGACTATAATAAGAACTATAGTAAAGGAAAATATTAAAAATGATGTGCAGGGTTCATGCTTTTAAGTTGTTTAAGTAAAAAATGTGGCACTAGGCTATAGTATCCCAAGCCAGGGCAACAGAGCTCCATAAAAGGAGATTAATCTTCAAAGGAACAATTTGAAGATCTATTTGTTCTTATATCTAATACCATAGTGGATCATTCAAGCCCTTCAATTTATAGATATGAGATTAATTGTTCCTAACCCTACTTTATTTTACCTTAATTTTGTTTGAAGAAATAAAAGTTATGTCCAAATCTAAATGAAAATAATAGACAAGTTGCCCAAAATAGACCTAATGTTTTTTTTTAAATAAGCACACTAATAGTGACCTTATGACATGTTTAACAAGCTTCTATATTACTAATAAATAACATTAAATGCATATGGTATGCTATAATGCTTAATTTACAACCATAATATTTGACACCTCTCCACTTTTCCCCCCATAAATAGAAAATGAACCTACATGCAAAAAGTATATATAAACAAAAATATGCATATGCAATCACACACATAAAAGCTTATTAAGATGCTCTACAAGTTATTATACAATAATATAGAACACATTATACTAACTTGAGTATCAGAAATTTCACTTTGGAGATAACCTCCAACAGTACCTCTTGCTTTATAGGTGAGATGAAGGCACAAGTTTCCTTTAAAAGCGTATCGAAACTCAAAGAAAGTGATGATATGTGTAAAGAAATTAATAGGAATGTTTTTAACATTATCAATTGATAAAGGCAAAAATAGTTAAAGAGTCTTATTGGTTTCGTAGGGAGTATAAGAAGAAATTAGATTAGGTCCAAATGAGTCCATATACAACCAACACAGCATATCTTAACCCAAAACCTTAAGGCATAGGTTATAAGTCCTACCTTTGCATATAACCCACTTCATCCTCATATCTCTTTCTTGTGTAGGATTACTCCATTTATAAATTTCCAAAATCTTGCCCTTCATAAGTGGATCTATCCATATCGAACTATAGCCCCTTAACCCATAACTAATACGAAGCCATTTGAATTATTTTATGAATCACCATTCATCTAAACAAATCCATAAATTTCTATTAATGAGACTTCGCCAGCTTAGCTTTAATACCCATGTAAGGAATTTTATCTAAATATAGTGATAAATGCTTAATTGATTATGAATTATTTTCATAGCAATTCCATAGCACTTAGTGATTATTGCTATGAAAATGCTTAAGATACTCACTTTAACTCATATGTGATTTTAGGCACAATTTGAAAGCAAAGAAGTTAAAGTGAGTCAAAAGCATATGCATTCAGTCATCTTCTCAATGTTGACACTCACTTGCCCTCGTGGAATAAGAAAGAGAAGAATTAGAGAAAAGAAGTGAAGACTTAGAGAAGGTTAGAGGAAGAACCCAGTGCCATGATCGTGGCTAATTGGTCATGACCGTGGCCTACGTAACGACTACTCAAGGACTGCTTCCGAACTCAACTTATTGACTGTCATTTCAGACATTTTGGGCCAGGTAAAACCTAATTTTTAACCTAATTGGAATGAACTATAAAAAGTAAAGAATGAATCCCTGAAGGGGGGCTCCATTTTTGCTACATTTGGGAAAGGTGTTCTTCGATGTAAGGATATTTGATGGAGGCTGAAGCCATTTTCTTAGGGAGCTCTTGGTTCCAATGAAGGTCAGGGGTAAAGCTCTTAAATATGAGAAACCCATAGAGGGGTAACTTCCTGACACTGGTTTAGAGGTGGCATCGACGCCGATGACCCGGTTAAGTGTATTTCTCCTTGTATTTTTTGTTTCTTTCTCTCTTTAGAAATTGCTTATGTTATCCTATGTTTAATGTTTGAGTGTTGTGTAAGAATGATCGAATTCTCTATTTGATTATTTTTATATAAGAACCCATTGCTAGAATCGAATACAATATGTAATCGTTGTTTTTCTGATTCATTTATAGTGACTAATGGTTCATAATCATTAGGGATAACATAATCTAGGTTAAATAATTCAACCTTCTGTGATTAAGATTGGTTTGTTTTTCTCACTCGTAAGGCGGCTATCTGATTAAACTTAGCGAGTGTCTCCTAGGTTATCCAATAGCTAGGGTTAATTAATGAGCTCTTCTTAATTAACTAGGACCTAAGGAAAAACCAAGATTAACAGAGCTTGTTGTTAATCTATGACCAATAGTTCAATGAGAGGTAAAGAAAAATAAATCAATGAAATATGTCTAATTACGGTTTAGCTGAGATTGAACTAAAGAACCGGATCCCTACCTAATTCACTACTTTTATCATGTTTAATGTTTTCTTTTATTTGTTTTCACTAGGTTAATTTTACTTTATTTTGTTATCAAACCAAACAAATCCCCCAAAATCTAAATACCAATTCTTTTCATAACAATGCTTAATAGAACACTCTCTGTGGGTGGACCTAGACTCACCACTGCTATAGTAGTAGGTCTAGTTTACTTTGAATAGCATTACGACATATTACCAATTTTGGTGCGGTTGTTAGAGATTGTCATGCTTTAGTTTTTGTTCTTAATTTTAATTGATATTTTGTACATGTTTTTTTGCAATTTGTTTCTTTTCAGTTCTTTCTTAATTTTTCACTTTTTATTTAACGTTAGTGATTTAAAATTTGAAAAAAAAATATTTATGGATGGAAGTAATTTCTTTCTTAATTCATATTCCCAACCTTATAATTATGTTTGGAGTGATCATACACATTTTAATTATGGATGGGATAATTCACAGAATTACTTCTATGATCGTATGCATGGCAAACAACAATTTTTGTGTAAACCAGAAGCCTCTTATTACGACTCAGGTCTATCTTTAGAAGAACTAGTTAATGTTTTCGCTGCTAACACTTTACAATTTCAGCAAGAGGAAAGACAATTTTTATCTAGATTCTAAGATTTTGAGTGGCAGAAAAACTCAAGTATATCTCTAGAAGAATCAGTTAATGTTGTTTCTTTTAATGCTTTGCAATTACATCAGTTCTAGGAGGATATGATACAATTCCATCAAGATACAACGTTTAGACTCCATAACTTGGCAAGCCAGGTGGGTCAGTTGGCAGAAAAGTAGTAATCATATCAACCCGAGGTCTAACCAACAGACGTTAGCACAGAGGCCTTACGAAGTGATGAGGAGCTTAAGAATCTTGAGTGTACTACTCAAGGAATTTTCTGTGTCGAAGAAATGAAGAAAGAGATCGAAGGAGAAAAAGCTATATCTTTTAGCTGAGAGGTAAATACTGAGTTCCATTTTGTTGTTGAGAATGAGTCTTTACTTTTACTTAGTAGGTTGGAGGAATTAAACGATGAAGAAAAACGTGAAAAGACATTCGAGATCTTTCCAGAGTACATGGACTCATTAGAGATTAAGAATCTGAGGATAAGGAAGACGCTGAATGGGAATGATTATCAACCAAGGCCCTATCCGGAAGAACCCCACATGGAGGAATCGTATGTGCCACGAAAAGATCATAATTTCGTCACGTGAGAAGAACAAATGGAGTCGAGTCAGCAACACTAAACAAAGGCACTTCTTGGGAGGCAACTCAAGGAAAGTAAATTTCTTTTCTTTCAATTTTCACATTTCTTTTTATATGCATGTGTCCTTTTAGTTGTTTGTTTCTTGCTTGTTTTTAAGTTTTCAATCAAAATGAGAGAAAGAATAAAACAAACAAAATAAACATTTTCACGTTTTCTATTGCTTCTTGGTCTATATAGTCATAATTAGAGTGTAAATTGACTAGAGAATTTCACAGCAACTTAGCGTGTACTTTTACTTTTTGTGATTGGTCAATGTGCATTATCTTTAGAAGAGTGGTGACTAGTGGTAGACAAAGTTAGTGAGATTTTGAGCCTTATTAGACTGACACATCCATATCAGTCTCATTGTCTTTGTTTATGTGTGACCTTCATAAGATGTACATCTTAACTTTGCCTTGATTTTTTTATTCGAGACCACATTACTATCATATGCATTAACATGGAAATAATTAAGCATTCTTTGCTTTTCCGAATTACATTAGCCAAATAGCCTACCCTATTGATATGATTTCTCCCTTGTTAAGCCCCCTTGAGCTTTTTTTTTCCTTTTCTTTGTGTATTAACCACATTACATGCTGTAGCCCTAACTAAATGTCCTTCCCAAGCCTTAAAGCTAATAGAACATTTGTTGATTGTTGAGTTTGTGGATATACAAAAGTATAAGTGTGGGGGTATACATATGTGTGGGTTGGTTATAATGTAGGGATGCTATTTTATGTCATATCATTGAAATTCCCATGTGATGCAGTGTCTTTTAATTTTAATAAGAGAAAAGAAAAGAAAAAAAGAAGAGAAAGAAAGACAAGAGAAAAGCAAAAGAAAATAAAAGAAAAAGAAAAAAATGTTCAAAGAAATGTATCAAAGAAGAAGTGCATATGTGTTGAAAAGTTGTTTATGATTAGTACATCCTCTTAAAGTTGTAATGAATAGGGTATTTGGGTATGTTGAATATAAGGTAGATGTTGGCTTGAAACGTTCACTTATTGTAGTTCAATGTATTGTTATCATCAATCTTTATGAGTTATCCCTTCGGATTGGTTGTGCTTAAGGTGGTTTGTTTATGAGAGCTTCAATTTGAATTGGGAAACATAGTTTTTGCATTCATCATAGTTGATGTACACAATTGTGAGTGAATGTTGGTTTTTGCACTTGATAGTATATTGAATATTACTTTTGTTTCACTAGCTTTGATGGCTTTCATGCTACTTTACCCAAATACATCTCACCTTACCTTTACCCAAATTACAACCTTAAAAAGTCCTTCGATTCATGATTTTGCATGTGAACCTTAATGGTGGAGAAATGAACTGATATGAAAATTTATGAAATGACATGAATATGAATGATGTTGAGTGTACCCATGAACATATCTTATTTAAACACACTTTCCAACTCTACCATTAGATTGCTCGGTTTTTAAAGGTATTAAATGTCGATTGATCATGAGTAAAAGCTTAGAATGTTGAGTTCTTGCTATGCTTTTTGAATGTTTTTCATCTTTACTTACGATTATGTGGTCTTGGAAAATATGGGAAATGAGTAGATGTTTTTGGGTCTTTGAGCTTAATTTTGATATTTTTCCCGAGAACTGTCAAAAGTTAAGTGTGGGAGAAATTGATATGTGCTTAATTGATTATGAATTTATTCCATAACACTTAGTGATTATTGCTATTAAAATTCTTAAGATACTCACTTTGACTCATATGTGATTTTAGGCACAATTCAGAAGCAAAGAAGTTGAAGTTAGTCGAAACCACAAGCATTAAGTCATCTTCTCAATGTTGACACTTATTTGTCCTTGTGGAATAAGAAGGAGAAGAATTAGAGCAAAGAAGTGAATACTTGGAGAAGGTTGGGGAAGAACCTAGTGCCATGATCGTGACAAAAGAATGATGGAGTGCCACGATTGTGTTAAAAGAATGATAGAGTGCCACGATCGTGGCCTGTGCCTAGTGCCACGATTATGACAGAAGAATGATGGAATGCCACGATTGTGGCCTTTCACAAGCTACAATTGTAGCCTGCGAGACGACAACTCGAGGACTGCTTTCGAACTCAACTTATTGAGGGCCATTTTGGACATTTTGGACTAGGCAAAACCTAGTTTTTGGAATGAACTATAAAAAGTAAAGAATGAAACCCTGAAGTGGGGCTTAATTCTTGCTACATTTGGTAGAGTTGTTCTTTAGTGTAGGGACATTCGGTGTAGTCTGAAGCAATTTTCTTGGGGAACTCTTGGTTCCAATGAAGATGAGGGGTAAAGCTCTCAACTGTGAGACACCTATAGAGGGGTAGCTTCCCGACGTCGATTTGGAGACGACACCGACTTTGTCAGCTCGGTTAAGTGTATTTCTCCTAGTATTTGTTATTTCTTTCTCTCTATAGAAATTCCTTATATTATCGTATGTTTAATATTTGGGTGTTGTGTAAGAATGATTGAATGCTCTATTTGGTTATTTGTTATGTAAGAACCTATTGCTAGAATTGAATACAATACGTAATCATTGTTTTTTCAATTCATTTGTAGCGACTAATGTTTCGTAACATATGTGATTTTAGGCACAACTCGGAAGCAAAGAAGTTAAAGTTAGTCGAAACCACATACATTAGGTCATCTTCTCAATGTTGACACTCATTTGTCCATATGGAATAAGAGGAGAAGAATTAGAGCAAAGAAGTGAATACTTGGAGAAGGTTGGAGGAAGAAACCAGTGCCACGATCGTGACAAAAGAATGATGAAGTGCCACGATTGTGACAGAAGAATGATGGAGTGCCATGATTATGACAGAAGTATGATGGAATGCCACGATCGTGGCCTGCGCAACGACAACTCGAGGACTGCTTCTGAACTCAACTTATTGAGGGCCATTTCGGACATTTTGGGCCAGGTAAAACCTAGTTTTTAGCCTAATTAGA
Source organism: Erythroxylum guanchezii (assembly GCA_025629825.1). Lineage (NCBI taxonomy): Eukaryota > Viridiplantae > Streptophyta > Magnoliopsida > Malpighiales > Erythroxylaceae > Erythroxylum > Erythroxylum guanchezii. The sequence goes on along the minus strand of JAOTAX010000008.1, from coordinate 35,548,529 downwards.
ATGAACTATAAAAAGAAAAAAAATGAAACCCTAAAGGGGGGCTTGATTCTTGCTACATTTGGTAGAGTTGTTCTTCAGTGTAAGGACATTTGGTGGAGGCTGAAGCCATTTTCTTGGGGAGCTATTGGTTCCAATGAAGATGAGGGGTAAAGCTCTCAATTGTGAGAGACCCATAAAGAGGTAGCTTCCCGACGTCAATTCGGAGGCGACATTGACATCGTTGACTCAGTTAAGTGTATTTCTCCTAGTATTTGTTATTTCTTTCTATCCTTAGAAATTGCTTATGTTATCATATGTTTAATATTTAGGTGTTGTGTAAGAATGATTGAATGTTCTATTTGATTATTTTTTATGTAAGAACCCATTCCTAGAATTGAATACAATAAGGAATCATTGTTTTCCCGATTCAGTTGTAGCGACTAATGGTTTATAATCATCAGGGATAATATAACCTAGGATAAATAATCTGACCTTCTGTGATTATTGCTTAGATTGGTCTGTTTTTCTCACTCGTAAAGTGACTATCTGATTAAACTTAACGAGTGTCTCCTAGGTTATCTGATAGTTATGGTTAATTAATGAGCTCTTCTTAATTAACTAGGACCTAAGGAAAAACCTGGATTAACAGAGCTTGTTGTTAATATATGACCAATAGTTCAAGGAGAGGCAAAAGAACAACAAATCATTGAAATATGTCTAATTAGGGTTTAGGCCGAGATTGAACCAAAGAATCAGGTCCCTACCTGATTCCTCACTTTTATCATTTTTAATGTTTTCTTTTATTTGTTTTTCACTAGGTTAGTTTTAATTTATTTTGTTATCAAACCCCAAAACCTAAATATCAATTATTTCTATAACAAAGCCTAACCCTACACTCTCTGTGGGATCAACTTAGACTCACTGCTGCTATAATAATAGGTCTAGTTTACTTTGACTAGCATTATGACGCGCTACCATATAGATAAACAAAGGATCATATATGCATCATTAAAATTATCACTTACTTAGATGAGTTTCTAATTTTCACACGTTAAAGAACTTCTTAAAGATTCTTTTCTTCTGCACAAAAATTGTTTTTATGTATTGAAGTGTTTACGAAGATTATCATCAAATTTTTTAAATGAACATTATCTCATATATATAGAAAATGTCAATATGTTAACTGATTACTTAAGTTAACAATTAAAATATCACACTTAAACTCATTTGATATGTACTTTCATCATCAAGTCCTCTCAAGTTCCAGAGAGGTAACATCAAGCATTTAAGTCTTAGTCTACTTAGGAATATCCTAAAGCATTAGCAAATAGTCAACATGTCATCCTCATCGCCAAAAAACAGAGGTGTAAACACTCTTGCGAATCATCTAAAATGATAAGGAGTGATAACATATGTAATAATAGAAGACTATACCAAATTTAAACATCAACACTATCAGTGTAAAGTCAGAGACTTCCTAAGAAATTACCCTAAACTTTTCATAAGTTGGGGACAAGTCAAGCTTCACTCTTGCTTCTTATAAAGAGTCAATACATATGAAGGCAAAAACTCTCCTAAATTGAAAAAGAAAGAGTAACAAGCTCCAAGTCCCAAAGGTATAACAAAGGTCAAAGACATCTTTTTTTTTATAAAGGGAAAATGAACTAGGTTACATGACAAGATATGAGAAACAAATTCCTGATAGATCCTTTACAAGGATTATGTGGCACCCTATAGGTATTGTATCAAAATATGTGACTCCGACGTCAAAATGACCGGCATAGTGAGCAAGCCAGTCGACGTCAAAAGGCATCTTTACTAGATTGTTTAGAGATAAATATGCTATCTGAGAACTAACCCGAATCCTAGAGAGATAGATCGCACAAAGGCAAAGCACCCCAAAATTCACAAATAGCCATAATGTATCCTCAGATAGATGACTCGATAGAATCATGGGATTATCAATAACCTAATTTAAAATTTTAAAGATGTAAGGAGTGCTTGGTTGATGGGTTTGGGAAGGGGTCAATGGATAAGGAATGAAAAATGAGTGGTTGGTTGTTAGTTATTATTATAGGAGCAATAGTTTGATAACTCACTTTTGAGGAATCCTCCATATCCTCAATTTAATAGAGGAATGAAACTCATTCCTTAGTAATGACTCTTTTTTAAAAAATATTTTAATTCTAATAATTAAATACAATTAATTAATTAAAATATAATAATTTAAATTAATTGCAATATAAATAATTAAAAATAATTATTCATTAATTAAAATATTTTAATTAATTAATTAATTAAATTTATTACAATATAATTAATGAAAACATAATTCATTCATCAATTAAAATATAATTCCTTCATTAATTAAAATATTGTAATTAATTAATTACAATATTTTAATTAATCAATATAGTGTAATTAATTAATTAAAATATAATAAATTTTTATTTCTCAATAGTTTTTACAAACCAACCACTATCAATGGTAATGATAATCATTCCTTCTTCTTAACCAACCATCATAATTATAATGATGTTGTAACATCCCATCACCGATGGGAATAGTAGAATAGTAATTTGGAATGGTTTATGAGTGCTTAGAATTGTCTTGATATAGTCATGTATACATATACACGTGGATAGTGAATTTTGCACATGTAAATGACTGTACATGCATTCATGACATTTCCCGGTATAGTTGTGAAT
>JAOTAX010000008.1:35522820-35539231 GCA_025629825.1 Erythroxylum guanchezii | reverse complement strand
GGGACAGTTTAGAATAGTATTATAATGCTTATGGTTTTCCTATCAAGTCACATACTTGATGACATAAGCCTAATACTGTTCATGGAAGGTAAATCACATTACGTAAACGATATACATGCATATATAAAAGAATACCTCATAAGATATTATGAATAAGTCATAATGTTAGTACAAAAGTCACAAATGTCCATCGACCTAGGGCACACTACTAACATTATGGTGGCGGACTGATCTACTAGTTATTAGAAACCGAATCCCTAAGGAAGCAATAGTGGCATGGATATTTCGAGAGAGGGCACAGTTGAATAGATGCAGATCTGGTCACTTACTTGACCATTATGTGAATGGCGTGCAACTTCGAAACCGGATAGACAGGTTGATTTGGGTGGCAAATCATGGTGGGGAGTTTATGACTAAATCGACACACGGTATAGTAAGAGAGTTGCATGAAGATGTACCATAGGCTGATTTGGTATGGAAACAAGAAATTAGTCCCAAATCTATTGTTTTCTTGTGGTTAGCTATTAAAAATAGATTGTGAACTAAGGACCGATGGTTTGGTAGCTATGATCCCCTTTGTGTTTTATGTAAACAAGTCAATGAGGGTATAAATCACTTATTTTTTGAATGTGAATATACCAAATTGGTGTGAAGCATAATTTTGCATATGATAGGGATCCCAGATTTCTCCTATGAATGGAATGAGGTGTTGAATGATGTTATACGATATTCCAGACTTGGGCTACGAGATGATCTCATCATTCGGACGTCGTTTCATATGGTGATATATCAAATATGGAGGGAGAGGAATAGACGCTTATATAAGGAAGTGGAGCAACACAAGTATGAGCTTGCTACTACAATAGTTAACTTGATTAGAGAGTTAATCATAGCCAAAGAGAAGCAAGACACCATTAGATAGGAACTTAGAGTGACTTGGTTAATTTAGTTGGTTTAATGTGGTTATAGGCTAAATTTTAATAGTAGTATAGTCGCGGTTGTAGTAATTTTGTTATTATCTTTGTAATAGGATTGTATATTATTGTTTCCAGCTTTGGTAATGTATATCTTTTAATTTTAAAAAAAAGATTGAATAATTTGATATACAATTTAAATTTTCGAGAAAGGTACGTTATTATCATTACTAAGTTGAATATAAAATTTTCTAATTTCTCAATAATTTAATTTAATTTGTTTACTAGTACTCTTAATAAAATAAGTAATTCTATAAATCCAATTTTCCTCGATCATATGAATCTTTTAACAGATTCAATTTCGAAGGGATTAAGTTTAATAAATGAAAATGATTTAGAAGATAATTTTAGATGAGAAAATATTGATCTATCATTTAGTGAAATGAGTTTAAATGATGATATTCTTCTCAATAATGAAATTATTGTACTAAATAAATATTGAAGTCAATGCGATGTGGGCGAATATATTATTGAATGAAATTTCAAGTTTTGTTTCTTTTAATTTCACTTATATTTTATATATATGTTAAATTCTATATACACAATTTAAATATATAACTTTTAACTATAAAAGTTTTTAGTTTTGGTCTCACTTTTGCTATGATATATTTTTTTGACAGGAACTCCTGTAATAATACTTATGGACCTATAAATATTCTTACTGTATGATACTTTGATAATTATTCTTTACTATATGAGATAATTATTCTTTACTATATGATGTAAATTGCAACATTTTATGTATTTTGTATTATTTGTAATTATATATGAGAATTAAATAATATTTTTCTTGTATGAATTGTTGTTATTGTTTATATAAAAATATGTGAAAAATAATATTAATAGAAATTAAGGGGTAATTTTATATCAAATTTATATTATTATGAATTTTTTAGATAGAGTTGAAGTAAAATTAAAAATTATATAGTATAATATATTAAAAGATTATTTTATAATTTTATAAAATTTAAAAACTATTTTATAATTTAAAAATATTTAATATTAATTAATATCGGTATTATAGCGTATTAAAATTAAATCTATTACCGAGTCCGGTACGGAATAAATAACATCTGCCGAATGACGCCAACTTGATCCCAATATTATGCACGGTAGAGAGAGAACAGATTGGCGAGAGCAAGCGGACTCCTCCAATCCCCATTGCCAAAGCAACCCCTCATTCGTTCCTTATGGATACAGTAGTCCTCTCTTCCACCGTAATTCCCATCCCTCACGTACTACTTGCAATCTTAATGAGCACGGATTCTCTTATTATCCGCTTTAGCTACTTATTTCATCTCTTCCCTACCAATGAACACCTTACCTCACCAGAGAGCTAGTCCTCATGTGGACCCTCATTTTCCCCCTGCTCTCTCTCTACACCATTGCCGACGGCAGTCGAGTCACCTCCACAGACTTTCTGCGACTTCCATCCGACACTTCTTCTAGGTTCTTCCGTCATGATGACAATGACTACCCAGGGACCAGATGGGCGGTCCTGATTGCTGGATCTAATGAATACTGGAATTACAGGCACCAGGTGTTTATTTGTTTCTCTCAGTTCAGTGTTGATCCTTATACATATATACGACTCTAACTTGCTTCCTTTTTCTTTTCTGCGCCTCTTGTTAGATTTCTGAGAAAGGCATGAAGCTGTTCTTGTCCGTAGTGTAGTGAATTATTTTGAATAATAAAGTTTATGACTGTCTATTATGTTGATCCTTTTCTCTATTAACTGATTGAAATTAGAAGTTGGAAAGACATGAAGATTTTATCCCCGTTATTGTGTTTTCTCTCGTTGCATGTACGCTTTATGGTTGTTGCAATTATTGACTTTTACCACGATTTGTTCCAAACGTTTCGTTAAACCTCCAGAATGCTTCTTTAATTTTCTTAGCATTTCGATTTGTCTAAATTCAACTGCGCAACTATGATACCAACAGATTTAATAATCTCAGAGCTAGAATCACTAAAAGGCCTTGAGTTGTGATAATTCCTAATACTCCTTAAAGCCTTGAAGGATTCATGCAAAGAGTTTTAACTGAAAATACCAGCTATATGATAGAAAGGACAAACTCCAGTGTGCAAGGTTCAAGGGTCAGAGAAGGGTGTCATCAATTATACACAGTCTTTCCTTTGTATTTTTACAAAGAGGCTATTTCTGTTATTTGTATTCGTGATTTCTCATCACAAAAGAGCAACCTTACCAGTTACTCCAAAACTCTCTCTCACCAGCTATATGATAGAGAAGATATAATATGTACAAGTAAGGAAACGCAAGAGGCAGTCTTTTTAGATTTTACACAAACAAAATCATTTGATTAAAAAACATATACTTGATGGTGATCGATTGCAACAAGTCCAAATAAAGAGTTTGACTGAGATTTTGTGTTTGGAGCAAAATTTGTTATGGTTCATGCATAAATTTCAGTTGAGAGAGTTCCATTGACTGGGCAAATTCTTTCTCAATGATATCGTTTCATCTTCCAGGTGATATTTAGAATTGACACTTCTCGTTTCAGGCTGATGTTTGTCATGCCTATCAGCTCTTGAAGAAAGGTGGATTGAAGGAGGAAAACATCATCGTTTTCATGTATGATGATATTGCTTTTAATGAAGAAAATCCAAGACCTGGAATCATCATTAACAACCCAAATGGTCAAAATGTCTACAAGGGAGTTCCCAAGGTCTTTTTTTATTGCCCTTTAATTCTACATCCAGTAACTCTGTATTATTGTGTATATGGATCGCCAGTTCCCTATCACACATCACAAGACTGCTTTTTACAGGACTACGTCGGTGAAAATGTCACTGTTGAGAATTTTTTTGCTGTTATCCTTGGAAACAAATCAGCTCTTACGGGTGGTAGTGGAAAAGCTGTGAATAGCGGACCAGATGATCATATATTTATATACTACAGTGATCATGGAGGTCCTGGAGTGCTAGGTTTGTAAGCATAACTGATAAAAAACATTGAAAAACGTCAAAGCTTGTTTGCAACTCATGGTCTATGGTCTTTTATTCTGAGAGTTAACTGTGTTTCATTTTTCGCATGTATTCACTGCATGCTTCACCTATCCCAAGATCGGTAAAATGTTATTCTTTTCAATTTGTCTCTGTAAATCATATCTTTTCCCTAGTAGCTTAAACTGTGGCCTTACTCCATACTGTGAGAACAAGGATGTAGTTGGATAGATTTGAACATAAATATTCTTTGACCTACAACTTAAGTTACAAACAAGACTAGTTATTAGCATACAGTACTTATGAACTATATCAGTTGAAGTGAGTGGACTTGCCAACTCCAAGAATGACACCCTCTTTTGTTGTCTATCATCAAAACTTGGTATATGATTGGATCCAGTCATTACAATGCTTGATTTATTTTTTGTTAATAATATAGCTTCTTTTCAGGGATGCCAAACAATCCATACCTTTATGCTAATGATTTGATAGAAGTCTTGAAAAGGAAACATGCTTCTGGGACTTATAAAAGCTTGGTAAGTCACTGGATGAGCTTTCGTGCATAATTCATTAGTTATGATATGCTTGATTTTGTGATGGATCATATCTGTATATACAGCTGTTTTATCTTGAAGCTTGTGAATCTGGAAGCATCTTTGAGGGTCTTCTTCCTGAAGGCTTGAATATTTATGCAACAACAGCATCAAATAAGGAAGAGAGCAGTTGGGGAATTTATTGTCCTGGAGAGTATCCTAGCCCTCCTCCTGAATATGAAACCTGTTTGGGTGACTTGTACAGTGTTGGTTGGATGGAGGACAGGTATGCAAAGTTTGTCTTCAAATTTTTCTTTACACAGACTTAAGGTGGTCTGTATGAATTTGGAAGCCACTGAAAATACATGTAAAAGGAATCTTGTGTCTTTGGTTGCATACAGACCACACTGGAAAGGTACAAAGGATTATGCTGACATTTATTTTCTTTTGTTTCGTTTCCTATTTCACGAATGTTGATGTTTTGTAATCTTGACCGTGGACAGTGACATACACAATTTGCAGAGAGAAACTTTACACCAGCAATATGAACTGGTAATGGCCTTTGGCTTTATGCTTTACTTCGTAATACAGTAATATGAACAACGAGGCCTTTTATAATTTTAATTACTGTTCTGCTCCAAAAAATGAAGATTATCACATAATTTTACCATTTCATTTTACAGGTGAAAAGGAGAACTGCAAATAACAACTCTGCTTATGGGTCTCATGTCATGCAATATGGTGATATACGCCTTAGCAAGGAGAATCTCTTCCTGTATATGGGCACCAATCCTGAAAATGATAACAACACTTATTTTGATGAGATATCCCCAAGAGAATATTCAAAAGCTGTTAACCAGCGTGACGCTGATCTTCTCCATTTTTGGGATAAGGTATCCTTGACTACTTAACAGCATATGCTGATTTGCTCCTTTTATGGGACAAGCTATCCTTGACTACTCATAATTAGCTGTCAGTTTTTAGAGGAGGGGTGATCACATAAGCCTGCACAGAAGCAACTCTGAAGTTGATCGAAGTCTTCCTATAGGAATGATAGCTACAGTCTCTTTGAGTTGATCTGGTGAATGGTTAGCTAGCAAGTATTGATAGGGGTTGAACAATAGCAGTGTGTCATTGGATTTATGATAGCAGTGTGTTTTAGATGAGTGTGTGGTCAATTCTTGCAATTTAAGTAGCTTAGAATAAGAGAACGGCGATGTTATGTTAAGTTAGGCAGCATAATGACTTATATTATGGAGTCATGAACTAGTTTTTATGGCACACAGTTTGAATTACACATGAACCAGAATTTTGGTGGCATACCTGATTAATGGTTATATATTCAAAGATTACTTTGATTTGTTTCTGTTGAGAAAAAATGCATTAATTTACTTAACTTCATAGACCTCCTGCAGTACCGTAAGGCTCCTGAAGGGTCTACAAGGAAAGTTGTTGCTCAAAAGGAGTTACTTGACGGAATGTCACACAGGATACATATAGACGACAGTGTCAGATTTATTGGGAAGCTCCTTTTTGGAATGGAAAAGGCTTCACAAATGTTGAATGTCGTTCGTCCAGCTGGGCAACCTCTAGTTGATGATTGGGATTGCCTCAAAACAATGGTATTGTCTATAGTTCTCTCTCTCGTTTAATCAGATTTAGAATAAATTTTTTTTGTGTGGTTTGAATCATTCTTAAAAATTCCCTACGGTTTAACACACACCCCTTTTGTCAGTTCTTTTATCAAATTTTTTGAGTAGTTGACACATCAAATGATTTATACCTGCTACATGTAAGAAACTAACGGAAAAACTTATAAGAGTGTGTGTTTACTTGACAAAATATAATACTTTGTCTAAAAATATTAAACCACAGAGGAACTTTTAACAATTAGTTAAACCGATCCAAACTGACTTCTAAGAAAATTGTTCTCAGGTGAGAACTTTCGAGACGTACTGTGGATCCTTATCTCAGTATGGAATGAAACATATGCGGTCCCTGGCAAACATCTGCAATGCTGGAATTGATAGAGGACAAATGACTGAGGCATCAGCACAAGCTTGCGTTAGCTTTCCTAGTGGACCGTGGAGTTCTCTTAAAAAAGGATTCAGTGCATAATTGAAACTAAATATTCTCTATTTAAATTATGGAATCTAATAATACGAAGAAATAACATCATATGACATCGATTTTCTCATGTAAGATTGTCCCTATTGTTACTTTGTTGTAGACATGATTTAGAAGCAGCTTCGTATATGAGAATTCTTTGTAATTGAAGGAAATCGAAACCGATGGTAAAGCGTGTGAAATAGGATTCTCCTTCAATCATTGTTCATATTGGGGCTGTACATCAACCCAACAACTTGAAATTAAGGTATAACGAGTCTGGACGAGTCATGTCTTTCAGAAATTTTTTTCTAGTTGAATCAGCGATTCCACACAACCTGAAAATAAGTAGACTTTAGTTCATTTTGCCCCTTAGCTTTGTGATGGAGGTCCATCAAGTGCAGCCGTGGAAGACATTTCTAACATGGGTCTTCGTATAACAAGTTAAAATGATAGTGATGATAGTGATTCGCTTGGAGCAGAGGAGCTTGAGGAAGAGCCAAATTTGAGCCTAAAGCTATAGGCTTTGCTCAAGCCCTTTGGGACATACAAATGCATGATTTTTTATGTCCATTCTCCTGATGTTATGTCAATAGAAACATCCAGCTTATGTTGCACTGTTTGATGATATTTGAAGCCCAAGATCTCAGCCCAAGTGCAACTCAATTTCGGCTGAAAATATTTGGTGAACAAAATGTATTTATCTTGTTGTATTTTTCCCTTATGAGACTTAAGTTACTAGCTCAGTTTTAACTACTTAGTTTCCTTAATTATGTCATTTTATTGTTGTTTTAATGGCTAAAGAGGAACTGACATGTGGTTCTCTTCCATGACCATTCATTTGCTTTTATTTCCTTATATATTGCATTGTAAAAACTCTTATTAGATTCAGATCTTTTTTATCAAATTGAGAGAGAACTTGCATTTGCAATTCAATGTTATCATTTGGGTTTTATTAGTTTCCAAAAACTAAAGGGTTTTGTTTGTTTCCAAAAACAATCACCTATCTTTCACCCATTTAATTTGCCAGCCAATTTTCACAATTCCAGCTTTTCATTTCCAGAACAACCTGTTTAAGAAAAATCATATCTTTTTCCCTACTCATCATATCAAGAAACTTCCTTCATCAATGTTGTAGTTCATTTCTTGAACTTTAATTTAGCCTTAAGAACCACCCCAAATTTCTAGCCGTTTGCCCATAAATGCACTTTGAAATCGACTAATTGTGTAACCCGTAGCTTCAGCATTTTCCTATTCCAGAACTAATCTATTAAGAAAATTCATAACTTTTTTTTCTAGAAATCAAATTGCCACGATTCCTTCATCAAAGTTGTAGCCCACATCCTATTCTACAATTTTGCTTCAAGAATCACCTCCAAATTCCAAGCCATTTGTTCGAAATTTGCCTTACAATCTGCCTGTTCGTTTATACTGAGAAATTCCAATTTTTACGAAACTTCAACCATCATACCTAAACATCATAACCATCATTTCCAGCCACCTTCTACCACCACACTCCATCAGTTTGGTATCAGAGACAAGATTATTTAGGCCTGGCTCCTTTCAAATGTCCAACGATCAAGATCTTACAATCAAGTTTGAAACTATGCGCCTAGAAATGGAGGCTTTTAAGGCAAAGAGTGAACCCTTAGAAGCCCTTGTTCACAACTCTCCATTAGTCTTTAGGTCTATGGAGACTCCACAAGAACATGTTAAAGATAAAGAAGATGAAAGGCCCTTTGTTATAACCCGTGGAGAACTACCAAGAGGAAGAGGGAGAGGGCAATACCATGGCATCGGAAAGACAGCCATGAGGAACCTCCCACAAACACCACCTCGACAATAATAAAGGCAAGAGGAGTTCTTCAATTACAAAGTTGAATTGCCAGAATTCCATGGTAAGATTGATGTTGATGCTTACCTTGAATGAGTTTATGCAATTGAGAGAGCTTTTGAATTGAGGGAGGTTACCGAGCATAAGAAGATGAAATTGGTTGCAATGAGATTGAAAGGGTATGCTGCCCTTTGGTGGGAGAATTTACAAAAAAGAAGGAGCTAGAGAAGGGAGGCCAAGAATCAATCAATGGTACCGGATGAAGGAGGAAATGGATGTTGTGTTTTTGCTTCCACATTATAAGCACAGACTCATTGATCAAATGTTGAGCCTAAAGCAAGACAACAAAATCGTGGAGCAATACACAACGGAGTTTGAGGAATTCTTGATGAAGTGTGAAGTAGAGGAGATGGAGGAGATGATTATGGGACGATTTCTCAAGGGCTTGAAACAAGAAATCCAAGACATGGTAAATTTCTACTCTTATGATTCTCTTTTTGAGTTGAAAAGATTAGCTTTGAAAAGTGAAACTTACCTTAAAAACAACCGTCCAAACAAGTCCATGCCTAGATATTCCTTAGCCCCATAAAATTACACTCCACCATCCAAAACAAGCCAACATAATGCCTTAAGTTTTGCCCCATCTAAACCGGCCTACACTCCACTACCTAAATCCACTTCAAATGCTCAAAACACTCTATACACATCAAGAAACACCCAATCTGCCCCACCTAACAAAAGTATATCCAAAACCCACCTAAAATGCTTCAAATTTCAAGGATATGGCCATTTTCAAACCGAGTGTTCTACTAGAAAAGTTATGATCATTAAAGAGATTGAGGAAATTGAGAATGAGTTGTATCATGCTGATTTTGTTGAAGATGAGCCACGACTAGATTTGGATGATGAAGAAAATGCTCTTGTTTATGATGCAAATGTGATAGATGGTGAAATGCTTGTCTTGTTGAGAGTCCTGAATTGTGAAAAAAGTAAAGAAGATTGGAGGAGGAAATCTGTGTTTCATTCTAGGTGTTTGACAAAAAATAAGTTGTGTGAAGTTGTGATAGATAGTGGAGCATGTGAGAATGTTGTTGCTAGTGAAATGGTTGATAAATTGGGTCTTGAAACCGAGCCTCTCGACACTCTATACAAGCTAACTTGGTTAGGTTTAAAGCATGAGATTAAGGTGACAGAGAAGTGTCTTGTTCCATTTGCTATTGGGCAATAGGAAGATGAAGTTTCTTGCCATGTTATTCCTATGACAGCTTGCCATTTACTTCTTGAGAGGCCTTGGTTGTTTGAAAAAGATGTCCATCATCAAGGGAGAGCAAATACTTACACATTGTTCCATGGTGGTAAGAAGATTTTGCTTAAACCTTTGCTGCCCGCAAAGAGGAGTAAGAAAGGAGAAGTTGGAGCCATTAGATTGCTTTCTAATAAGGAGAAAAGTTCTATCATAGAGGAGCTGTCTAGTTACATTCCCATTGACATAGATGATGAGCCCAAACCGAGCCCCCCATTCTTAGTGAGGTACAATCTCTAATCAATGAGTTTGAGAGAGTTTTTTTTTCTCAAAACGCTTCCAATCGGCCAGCCCCCTCTTAGAACCATTCAACATGAAATCAATTTCACTTCCGGAGCCCAAATTCCCCATAAACATTCCTATAGGATGAGCCCAAAAGAAAATGATGAATTACAAAAGCAAGTTGAAGAGTTGTTAAAGAGAGGTTTCATTAGAGAGAGTATGTCACCTTGTGTTGTGCCTGCATTTGTTGTTCCTAAAAAGAATGACAAATGAAGGATGGTTATTGATTCAAGAGCCATCAATAAGATCACCATCAAGTACAAATTTCCTATCCCTAAGACTTGATGATATGCTAGATTGGTTACACGGAACTACGGTGTTCACTAAGCTTGATCTTGCAAATGGACTATCCCATATAGAACTCATTGATAACTGTCCCTTATCCGCTTGAGGGATACAGGGCTCATTAAACGTTGAGCCTGAGGCTCTGATTCACTTTTGAGCTCAAAGCTCATTTTCACTCGTTGAGTTTTAAGCTCTGATCGGTAGCTACTATGGTCACAACAGCCATTATGTTTTATGCATTCATGAAATGAAATGCATCAGTCACATTTGCATGATCCACATTCACTAACATTCACATATTATCGAACCATAGTCTGGCATTCAACATTAGAGTGGAGTATTACTTTTCAGTTACATGCAAAAGCATATTCAAAATACATTTGTCATCGGACCGGGGTCCAGCATTTAACAATCATATTATGCACACTTATTTCATCTCATTCACATACAAGTAGCACTTCAATATTTCATTAATACATCACATTCATCGGACCTTCTGTCCGGAAACCATCACAATCAATCACATTCACATAATGATTCAGTAGTCAATTAATACAAAATTCAAATAACAAACAATAAAGTGAGACCATCTCGGTCTACTCATAGTACGCTCCAGATTAGCATTTGCTTCCAAATTCTGAAAATGCCTTAATGTGGACACTTAACTTGCACAACCCATTTATGCAAGACACACATTGCACACTCATTCATAATTGCACACTTATAAGCATTTATTTATCACAAATGTATAAATGGACTATATCCAATGCATGCTCAATGAGAATCTCAGGTACTGTAACAAACTTCATATCTTATGCTCATTCTTATTTCATAACTTAATCACTCATCAATTCTTTAAATCACAACCAAATCAAAAATCTATCATTTTTTATGATCATCCAAAAAACATGACACTCACGCATTTCATCACATTTTCTGCACTTCTTCACTTTAAATTTTTTCTGCATTTCTAACTTTTGTATTTTCTTCATTTATTCCTCTAACTATCACTTTAATCGTTCTTTCACATCATTACACATTTTTATTGATCTTTCAACTCCAAAAGCTGGTTTAACACTATCCCATAACATTTTAGTCATCAAATCCAAAGAAGATCACCATGTACGGCACACTAAATCTCCTCACTCATTTTCTAGAAAATAAGAATATCACTTTTCTTAACCCATTTAGCAGTGAACTAACGATGCATGCTTCATTTCATGCAAAAACAATACATAATCATAACAAGCTTACTTGTTTGAAGCTCCAATATTTGCAAAATTACGTAACCATAATCCCTCATGCACTCACATACATCAACTTGAAAGTGGATAGGGAGGTTCGGTTTTTCTTGGGATAGAAGAAAGAAATATCAAAGTGGAAGTGATGACAAACAGAGAAAAGCAAGATTTAACTTTGGTGAATATTTGATGAAAAACTCTGTGTTGGAGGAACTCTAAAGAAAGAAGTTTCAAGAAGGATAAAGACAAGGACAACAGCTTGTCTTTCAAGGTTATTAAAGCTTAACTTTAAAGCCTGGACACCTGTCCATTTCTTATCCACTCATCCACTTCCCTTCATTAAGACTTACTTAAGTATAATTTATACTTAAGTTTAAAACTCTATGATACCACTGCAATCACAAGTTATAACCTATTAAATCACTTCTAGATTTTCCAAAAAACATCATTTTGGGTCAACTTTGCATGTTCTTTCTGACCTGATACTGAAGTTATTTCGTAAAACTTTCTTCTAGAAACATGTTCCCCTATGGCTTATGTTCTCATTGACACCAAAATCATTCAATTTAGTATTCTGCAGATCCATATACAATTAAAATACCAAAGTATGTTCTGTGAAACAACACCAACTGCTCACTTTCGTTCAATCAATCTTTCTCAAATCAATTCAGAATCCTACCAATCTTTGTGGAGAGGTAGAGCAATGTCTTATGAATCCAATGGTTCAAGAATCACTTCATTTGGAGGTCGGATAACAAAGTTATGGCCGAAAGAATCAAACAAAGTTTTGTCCTCAATTCATATTGCACCCATTATGGGACAATTGGCATAATTTTCATTAGAGATGTCTGATCAAGGCCATTCTTAGATGGTTTGAAAGGAGACTTCGAGATCTACAACTTTTATGAAGACTTTAGAGACAAATTCTATTTTCTAGAGAATGAAATTTGGACTAAACGATACAAAATGAACAGTGACCACAGGAAGAAGGTTATGAACAGTACACAGAAGTTTTACAATTGGCATAACTCTCTCTAGGAATATCGGATTGAGATCATTCTTGAAGGGTTCGAAAGTGGACTTCAATATCTATATCTTTCATGAAGACATTGAAGACAAATTCTATCTCCTATAAGGACAAAAATGGACCAGACGATAGCATCAGATAAATAGTGTACAGAAGAAAAAGTTTCGATCACATAAGCAAAAAGCAGACGAAGCAGAAAACAGACAAATGGCAAATCAGTCGAAGCCAAAAAGCAGACGAATGACAAAGCAGATGAAGTCAAAAAGCAGACAAATGACAAAGCAGATGAAGTCAAAAAGCAGACGAAGGCGAAAAGCAGACGAATGCGAAGAGCAGACGAATGCGGAGAGCAGACGAATGCAGAAAGCAGACGAATGTGAGAAGCGGACGAATGTGAGAAGCAGACGAATGCGAGGAGCAGACGAATGCGGAGAGCAGACGAATGTGGAAAGCAGATGAATGCGAAAAGCAGACAAATGTGGAGAGCAGACGAATGTGGAAAATAGACGAATGCGAAGAGCAGACGAATGTGGAGAACAGACGAATGCGGAAAGCAGACGGATGCAGTCAACTTAAGACGAAGCAAAGTGAACTTAAGACGATGCAACTCTTAAGACGATGTGATGTCATCACAGACGATATGACGTCATCACAGACGATACGTCTCTACAGACGTTACATCTTTACAAACGATACATCTTCACAGACGATATGACGTCATCACAAACGATACGTCTTTACAATTGATACATCTTTACAGACGATATATCTTCACAGACAATATGACGTCATCACAGACGAAGCGTCTTTACAGATGATACAACTTTACAGACGATACATCTTTTCTCCTGAGCATCTTCCCTTCTAAGGACCCTAACTTTCGACCCCGAATGTGTTAAAATTCCATACTATATAATCTCAGTAAACTTCTCCAACGTATTTTCCTTCACTAAATCCAACTCTTAAATTTTTTTCTAGTCTTTCTACTCCATTTCATTCTACTCATTCACTATAACCACGATTCCCAATCTAACCCATTACTATTCAATACCCAGAATGTCAATGAGTGCATGTATAATTATTTTCATGTGTGCAAAGATTCAATATTTATGTGCATGAGCATGTCACATAATGCATGAGCATGAAACACATTTCTAATCTCTCAGTGAATCTCTTACATTTACAATTTTAGCCTTAACATGGGTAATGGGATATTACAATTCTCCCCTCCTTAAAAAGAATTTCGTCCTCGAAATTCTTATCAAATTGACCATAAATATAGGGGTATTGTTTCCGCATATTCTTCTCCAGTTCCCATTGAGCTTCATCCCTCGAATTATTTCTTCCACTTGACTTTAGTTCAGTAAATCAATCACTCCTTCCATTTCTTATTCAAATTTCACACTATCTTAACTATTTCTCATTATAATTCCGATTTCACTTCACAAGCCAACAATGTATCTTTTATCAGTAACACTAACTCTTAATAATTTTCGTACAGACCAATTCATAATAGCTTGACTTATCTTTTCTCCAAATCTAACCACACCTTACCAAGGTGGCACTCACAAAAACATTTCATCCTTTCTTCTATAATTCACTTCTCTTCATGTCTATTTCACTATATTCCATAACCTCGATGTTGATCCATCAATTCATTCATCTTTCATAAGCCACTTATTTTCTATTACAGATTCATTCCACAAGCTAAAATACCTTGAATTTATTTAAGCCTTTAATCATTTTTAGGCACTCTTCATTTCAATCTAAGGGTGAACAACCCCTTTTTGTCATACAATGCCTTATAGAGTATTTTAATGATGTCATTATGATAACAATTGTTATGCCTGTAGACAATTAGAACTATACATCAATCTCATATTCCTATGAACTCCAAAATATAAGCTTTAAGCACATCCCCAACAGTTAAAACTATTAGTAGTTCAAACATTCAACCACTTGTTTCTATATCCTTAGCTGCTAAATACAATTTTAGCATATTCTTACTAGGATCTCTAGCTTAGATTGTTACTTAGGCTTCTCTAACAATCTCTTTGCTCAATCATCTTTATCGGGTACACATACTTCTTATTTTAATCACAAAATATCATTCTCCTGATTTAGACTCAAAAATTCATATTCATTTTCAATTTCCTTAATAAGATTCACGATTTATAAATCCTCGATTTGAGTTTTGCTAATCCTTTTGTGCAAAACTGATTTAAATTTCAATAACTAATAATACTTCCTTTTCCCCTTATCAGCTCAACACTTTACACTTTTTATCGCACTAGATTTGATAACATCAAAGTCCAAAATTGTGATACTCTGCTATTGAATTTTATATTCAATGCACTTGATTGCAACACTGGCTTTATTAGGAAATATTCATTTGCATAATCCTTTCAATTCTTTCCAACTTAATAATTACCTCAATCTTTACTGATCCGTGTATTCATATATATATCCAAAATGTTCCTCTACATATAATATCTCCAAACTTTCAAAACAATCACTATTGTAGCAAGTTCCAATCCATATACCAAAATTTGGCTCATGAGGCTTCAATTGTCCCTATGTATGCAAAATCACTTTATAATGTTGCAACAGATTCCATCTTAATCTCTAATGGGAAACTCCATTGTATATACCGCAAAATCTCTAAATCCGAATGGCATAATTAACATTAGGGTTATAGTTCCTCAAAAAACTCTTTATACAATCATCACTCACACGGTTTACATATTTTTCCTTTAGTATTCAATATATTCTCTTTACTTTTTGAACACACTCAAAATACCATATATGATCATAGCCACTAACTGATGTAATTTTGCTTGGATCACTTTAACCTTCAATATCATGTTGGGGCATTGTTAACTCCAACATATATAACTTAAGACTCTTTATTCCCATAATTTGCTTTCGTAATTCTTTTAGTAACTAATTCCTCAGTGAAGTAGTATTATCGCATGCTATTCTCAATTGCCCAATTAACTCCCTTTCTCGAATGATTTTCTCAGTTCATTTAATTTCCTGTGATTTCACAATGACTTACTCTAATGTCTGCTCATTCATACTAGCTTCTCCACATGTTTCAATTTATTTGATATCCCAATTTCCTAAGTTGTCAACCCACTACACTCTCAGTAGCATTTTCTAACTCTTATGCTCGAGTCTTCGTTAGGGATATGACTCCAATATTCACTTTTGACTCATTAACTACTCATTTCTGATTGTTCCCTCATTAATTATTCTTAAATTGAATCATATGATTTACTAAACCCATCTCAATGAAATTCTTCTTTGGAAGAAGATTTCTTGATACTATCCTCGATACTGCTCATGAAATCCTTTTCAATCAACTATTTTCCGTGATTACTTATCAATTATTCTTAATACCTCAAGAAGATCGATTTCAACCTTTTATAATATCTCAAACAATTAATTTATGCCATAACTTATGTGATTAGAACATCCTTTATAATAAGGCTCAGTGAGGCATTATACAATTTCATTTGCTCTAATACCTTGGCATATATCACGAAATCATTACATCTTATCTAGAGATGTATTTATGCCAATTCACTAATTAGTAGTTATGCTAAGGATACTTTAATCCCATTTAATTCTAGACAACTCTTCTCCTTTTGTGTCAGTCCTTAATCATGGGGGTTGTGCCACGATCGTGTCCTTTTGCTTTTTCCTTGGATTCATCATATATCTAGAACATCATTAATAATCTCAATTCATTCCCAATTGATCACTATAAGCATTTTCACGTTTTACTCTAACTCATCTTAGACTTTGAACTATAGGAACTATGACCGACCAATATTCAATAAGTCATAGATTGCTTCTT
>JAOTAX010000008.1:35506648-35518733 GCA_025629825.1 Erythroxylum guanchezii | reverse complement strand
TGCTTGCGGTGGTGTGGCGGACAGATATACCGGGTTACAAAGCTTTTCAATTGATGAAAAAATTGAAGATGGCCAAGAGAGCTATCAAGGAATTCAATAAGACTCGAACAACTGATTGTCAGGTATTGGGGGAGCAATTGGCGGATATCTAGAAGCAATGTTACGTAGACCCGACTAACGATCGGTTGCGTGTTCTAGAGGCGGATGTCCTGCATAAGTATCAGGCGGCGCTTAAGTTAAGTGATTCTATTCTGAAGCAAAAGGCTAGGCAGCAATGGATTAAAGAAGGCGATTGCAATTCCAAGTATTTTCATGCGGCCATTTTGGCTCGTTAAAATGTCAACACCATTTCTGTTCTGTCAGATGAGGGCGGCAATTTGGTTAGCGGTCACGAAGCTTTGGCTACTCATGTGCGGAAATTCTTTGTGAATTTGATGGGTAGTCCAGTTGAGTCAAGGAGTGGTTTTGGGGTTCAGAATGTCCTCCAGTTCTCTCTGAGTCCACACACGATGGCGAATTTAGTTGCCCCAGTTTTGGCTTCTCAGGTGAAGGAGGCCCTGTTCCGTCTTAATGCATCCAAAGCGCCTGGCCCGAATGGTTTTTCCGCGGGTTTTTTTCAACATACCTAGAGTATCATCGGGCAGTTGTTCATAGAAGTTGTACTGGAGTTTTTTGCCTCAGGAAAATTGCTTCAGGAGGTCAACCACACTTTATCTGTTTGATCCCCAAAAAGGAGAGACTGGAGCGGATTTTTGACTTTCGTCCAATTTCGTGCTGCAATACGGTGTATAAGGTCATCGCTTCTATATTGGCGGGGCGATTAAAGGAGATTTTGGCAGACGTAGTTAGTTCTGCTCAAGGGGCTTTTCTTCCCTCCCGAAATATTGGCGATAACATTCTGTTATTGTAGGAGTTGTTGGGGGAGTATCAGTCTGGTAAGACGATTCAGAGTTGTGCCTTGAAGATTGATCTTTTTAAAGCCTTTGACTCAATTGGGTGGGGTTACTTGAGGGACTATTTGATGGGGGTTGGTTTGCCTGATCAGTTTGTCATTGGATTATGCAGTGTATCCAAACTTCCTCGATGAGCGTGCTTATTAATGGGATTCCTACCAAGCCCTTTTGGATTCGTCGGGGTATTAGGCAAGGGGACCCTTTATCCCCTTACCTTTTCACGCTAGCAATGGAGGGTTTCTCAAGGCTACTTAATTCTTTGGTGCAATGTAATGGGTTATTTCAGTATCACCATCTTTGCTGTGAATTGAAGTTGTTGCACCTTCTATATGCTGATGATCTGATCATATTATGCAAAGCTGATCCGCATGTGCTTCAAATGATGTTAAGTTTGATAGGCACGTTCTCAAGATGGTCGGGCTTGACGATGAATTGTCAAAAGAGCAGTATTTACATTTTGACTGATGTTTCCGACCGAGAGTAGCTGAGTGCTTTGGTGAGGCTGCCACTTCAGAGTCTTCCCTTTCGGTACTTAGGAGTACCAATCACTTTTGGTAAGCCTAGGTATTATGAATTTCTTCCTCTGTTGGAAAAATTGAAGAAGCGCATTAATGCGTGGCAGAACCGGTTGTTATCCTTTGATGCGCGGGTTAGTTTAATTGTGTTTGTGTTGAATAGTATGCATGTGCATTGGGCTGCACATATCATTCTTCCGAACAGGGTTATTAAAGACATAGAGAGGATTTTGAAGACCTTTTTGTGGACGGGTACACATGACAAGTGTAAGGGTGCTAAAGTCAAGTGGAGTGAGGTTGTTAATTTCGATAACTCAGATGCAATGTGTACTGCTTATGAAACGGATTTGGAGATTATTTGTGGACGGAGAAGCATTGTGGGTGAGGTGGCTCCAGGTATATCGCCTTAAGGGGAAGAGTTTTTGGCAAGTTCAAATGTGTTATGAGTTTTCCTGGATATTTAAGGGCTTGTTGCTAGCTAGGGATTTAGTGTACCCATTAATCAAATGTAGATTGGGCGTCGGAACAGCTATGAACTTTTGGTTCGATAACTGACATGCCTCTAATCCTCTTCGGTTGCGTCAAGACCTGGTTAGATTTCAATCTAGAATCTCAAAGAGGGAATCTGTGGCAGGGGTGGTCCAAGTTAGGGAGAGATGGAGCAGGTGTAGATTTGGACAAGTGCTGGAATCGGTCTTGGCTGGGGTCCGACTAAGTAATGCTCCTAATGTGTGGTTGTGGACAGCCAATCAAAATGGGTTTTTTACTTCTCAATCTGCGCAAGCAATTGGACGAGATGGACTGGCAGTGGTGACTTGGGCGAATTTAGTGTGGCAGCAGGTACTCTCTCCTAAAGCTGCGTTTTTTGTGTGGTTGACAATGCTAAATCGGTTGCGAATGAAAGATCGGTGGTTTGGCTCCTTTGATCCTATTTGTGTATTATGTAAATTAGTTAATGAGAATAGAGATCATTTGTTCTTTGAATGTGCTTACTCGAAATCGGTTTGGAGTAGGATTCTGGTTCTGCTGGGGCGTATGCCCTCCTCTTTCCAGTGGAGTGAGGTGGTGGCATTCATAATGCATGAATCTGGTAGAGGTCTGATAGATGGTCTTTTGTTTAAGACTGTCTTTCATGTGGTGCTTTATAATATTTGAAAGGAGAGAAATCGTCGGTTGTACAAACATGAAGAGCGCCATAAGTATTAGCTAGCGGATTGCATTGTCAATTTGATTCGGGAGGTTATTATAGCCCATGGGAAGCAGGATTGTGTAAGTGTAACTATGAGAGATCGCTGGAATTTGTAGTAGGTGTGAGCTTTCAGGCTGAGTGTTTTATGTGGTTGTGACCAATTGTTTCCCATTGTTGGTTTGTACAGTGTAGCTTTTGTTTTTAGTTTTAAAAAAAATGATGTCTCGTTTATATCTACACAATCACTCATCAGCTCCCTAGCTTTTATCATTTTCCTTCTCCTCGAACCTTGTGCATAAGGTTTACATCTGGATAACGTTAATTGAATATTATACAGAAATTCACAAGATACGTCATTGTCCTTCGAAGAAGACCATTATACTAATATCTGCACAGTTGGTAGATTATTACGATTTACCAATCTTCGATCAAGATCATAATTGGTTTACAAGCGTTGAATAAAGAGATCAAGGTAATAACGGTGATATGATTTCAGAATCAGATACCTTACGTTTCAGTTGTGAAACGTGAAAGTTAGGGTGATACCTACTGTCAACTGGTAAATCAAGTTTGTATGCGACAGGTCCTATCCTACGAAGGATCTTGAAGGGACCATAGAACAACGCTACTAACTTCTGCAATAGGCATTTTTTAACTCTCTGTTGATTGTAGGGCTGCAACTTCCAATATACGTAATCTCCAACAACAAAGGTTCTTTCAGTGCAACGTTGATGAAAAATTTGTTTCATTCGGATTTGTGTTCGATGTAAATGAAAACGCAAAATATTAACCATCGCTTCCTTATCCAACAAAACTTGATCAATGGTTAAAATAGAAGAATTATGTGATGGAAATCACATAGACTCCACCAAACTACACTTAGAATCAACAAAAACAGGTGAAAAGTTGAAGATAGAAGGTGAATGTGTGTAAGGTGTTTGAAGGAGACGAAGAAAGAGAAGTTCTCGATGGTTCTATCAAACGGAGACATAATGAGTGAGCTTCAGACGAACCCACGTGAGACACACGTTAAAACACACAGCAGAGGATGACTCATTAATAACTCACGTGGGGGGCACATGACATTCGTCTGGCTTCAGGCATTTGTCCAGCTTCAGACGATATATAAAACACACAGCAAATGACGACTCATTAATAACTCACGTGGTGGGGAGCAGGTGACATTCGTCTGGTCCATGCAAACTAATCCGAAGAGCAACTCCATTCTTTGTCTATAAAAGAAACAAATCAAGCATCAGAGAAGAGACAAGACATACAAAGAAACTTCATCTTTCAATTTACATTGTATTCAATCATTTTGAGAGAGAAGAACATAGTGAGAAAATATCAGAGAGTGCTAGATTACACACTTGTGAGTACAAGGAGAGTTTGGAGGGCTTTTTGCAAGTGTTGCAAAACACTCAATCTCTGTACTGTTTCTCATCTTCTTCATCATATTAGTGAAAACCACATCAGTGGGAACCTTGGATGTAGATAACATTGAAAGCTGTCGAACAAGTAAAAAGATTGGTGTTCTTTATTTTTCTGCATTCCATAATATCTGCAAAAGTTAACAATCTTGATCAATCTTTGTTTGTAAAGACAGCAGTAAAGCAGCAATATCCCAATAGAAGTGGTATCAGAGTATTTGGAAACCTCCTGGGGTTTCTTGGGCACTCAAAGCATTAAAGAATCATCAAGAACAGTTAGTAAGTAAAAGTTTTTTGTTTCTTTAATCTACAGTCACAATGGTAGGAAAAGAAATGGATGTATTTACTGGAAAAGAAGACTTTACCATCTGGAAACTCCATATACAAGCTCTTCTTGAATCATATGATTGTTATGAAGCTATAGAAGATCAGTATGATCCAGTAAAGAAGCTAAAAATTCAAAGACTTACACATTACAAGTTAATGCTTCACTTATCACCTAGTGTGATAAGAAAAGTGCAGAATTATAACACTGCACAGAAGCTATGGATCAAACTTGATGAACTTTATGCAAATAAGTGTTTTCCTAACAAGATGACACTTCTCCGTAATCTTGCTAACTACAAGATGAATACCTCTGTCTCCTTAGACGACAACTTAGACTATTTCTTTAAGCTAGTTCAAGATTTAGAAGCTACAGATGAGAAAATTTCTAAGGAGCATCAGGTTATAGTAATTCTAAAGGCTTTACCCTCTAAATTTAATGCTTTCAAGAAGGTAATTAAACATACTAGTGGAGAATCCCTCACAGTTAAGAGGGTATTAGACTCTCTGATGGAAGAAATAATGGATGTAAGTCTATTTAAGAAAGAGGCAAAAGTAATGTTTGTAGAGAAAGATCATGAGAAGAAATCTCATAAGAAAAATAGCAAGAAAGGAAAATGGCAGAAGGGAAGTGGGAAGGAAAAACACACAAAGGAAGGCGAAGAAAAGAAGAAAAAGGGAAAAGGGAAAAAGGAAAGAAATGCTTTTACTGTGATAAAGAGGGACATTTTGTAAGGGATTGCAGAAAGAAGAAGAGAGATAAGGCTGCAGAAAGTGGAGATTCAGGAAATGTGGAGAAACCAGAAGACTCAAGTGGTGATGAGATTCTGGTTGTCATTGAAGACAGTGAAGACCTGAGTAGGGAAATTTTTTTTGATTCAGGGTGTACAATGCATGTGACACTACATAAAGACTGGTTCACTACGTTTGAACCAGTCACTGCCAAGGTAAAAATGACAAATTCTGGGTAGCAAAGGATAGAAGGGATTGGAAGTGTTTCCTTCAATATGTTTGATGGAAAGAGAAGGACCCTTACAAATGTCAGATTTGTGCCTAGAATAAGGAGAAACCTGATTTCTAAAAGCTTGTTTGATAAGCAAGGGTTTCAGATCAGATCAAAAGATGAACTTAGAGAAGTCCTAAAGGATGGTAGAGTCATTATTAGAGGAATTGAAAGGGATGGACTGTACTATGTCATAGGCTCAACTGAAGTTAATCAAGTTAATGAGAAGGGAAATGATGAACTAACCAAGCAATGGCATGCAAGGTTAGGTCATGTAGGGAACAAAAGTTTGTTCCACCTCTCTAAACAAGGATTAATCCCTTATCAAAACCTATAGAAGTTAGAATTCTGTGAATCATGTGTGCTTGGAAAGTATCATAGATCCAGTTTCCAAAAGGGAGGATAGAGAGCCATAGAGATGATGGAGTATGCTCATAGTGATCTCTGGGGCCTAGCTCAAGTACCTACAGCAGGAGGGAACTTATACTTCATGTCTATCATTGATGATAAATCTAGGAAGTGTTGGGTATATCCTATGAAGAGAAAGGATGAAGCACTAGAGAATTTCATAAGATGGCATACACTTATGGAAAATCAGACTGGGAAGAAGTTGAGATGCATAAGGACTAACAATGGATTAGAATACTGCAATAAAGAGTTTGAGGAATATTGCAGCAAGAAAGGAATCCTAAGGCACAAAACAGTAAGAGCTATACCTCAGCATAATGGAGTTGCTAAGAGACTTAATAGAACTCTCTTAGAAAAGACAAGGTGCATGTTACTCTCTTCGGGTTGCTCACACTCTCTATGGGGAGAAGCAATTAGAACAGTAACCTACTTACTTAATAGGCTCCCCATATCTGCTAATGACTATAAGACTCCACAAGAGGTTTGGAATAGTAAGAAACCTAACCTTACCCACCTTAGGACTTTTGGATATGCAAGTTTATGCACATCAAAAATAGGGAAAATTGGAACCTAGAGCAATCAAGGGAGTTTTCCTAAGCTATCCAGAGAGGGTTAAGGGATACAAGATCCTACTACTCCAAAAGGGAGGCTATAAAACTATCATAAGCAGAGATATCATCTTTAAGGAAGATGAATTCCTTCTGCTGAACAAGAATCCCTCAAATTCAGACAATCAAAGGGAAATTCATGAGAACTTAGGGTCATTGAACCAATTAGTCCATTTCTATGTGCCACTAGAAACTGAAGAAGGTGGCACTCCACAACTTATTGATGTGGAGCCTATGCAAGGCCCAATATATCATGAACAAAGGATAGAAGAGACTGAAGGTGTGGGTGAAGAAGAAACCCCACAAACAACTTCAGTTGATGAACAAGGAAGCATACAAGACTACCAACTCACAAAGGATAGGCAGCCAAGACAAAGAATCCTTAATAGGAGGTACATTGACTTAAACTTGGTTGAATATGCTTGTCTTGTGGCTGAAGGTATTGAATGGAAGGCTCCTGAAACTTTTGAAGGAGCCATGATTAGAAGTGATGCTAAACAGTGGAAGGAAGCTTGTGAAAAAGAGTATTCTTCTCTAATGAATAATATGACTTGGACTTTAGTGCCTAGACCTCCTAAAGTCAAATTGATGGAGAACAGATGGTTATTCAAGCTAGAAGGAATAACAGAAGCTGAACCAAGAATCTACAAGGTAAGACTTGTAACTAAGGGGTATAGGCAGAAAGAAGGTGTAGACTATAAAGAAATATTCTCACCGGTAGTCAAATTTAAGAAAATCAGACTCATTGTAGTGCTAGCCACTATCTATGATTGGAAAATCCATCAAATGGATGTCAAGATAGCCTTCCTATATAAAAAGCTAGAGAAGATTATCTATATGAAACAACCCGTAGGTTTTGTAGATAAAGATAAGTTTGATTATGTCTGCTTGCCTCAAAAGTCCCTATATGGGTTAAAGCAAGCTCCTAGACAGTGGAACAAGAAGTTTCATGAGATAATAAATGAGATGAACTTTGTAAGAAGTACCTATGACTACTGTTTATACTACAAGAACTTAGGAGGGACAGAAGCAACTTCATGCTAGTCTATGTAGATGACTTGATTATTGCTGGAAAAAAGCTAGGCAAAATAATTGAAGTAAAGAATACTCTGAGCAAACACTTTGAAATGAAAGACTTGGGAGAAGCTCAGAAGTTTCTAGGGATTCAAATTACAAGGAATAGGAGGGAAGGAAAAATATGGTTGACTCAACAAAGCTACATCTGAAAAGTGCTAATTCAGTTCAACATGGAATTGGCAAAACCTACTTCTATTCCTATAAGTTCACATCTTTAGATGGTTGCTAATAAAAGCCCCCAAACTGAAGAAGAAAAGAAGGCTATGCTAAAATACCCCTATGATGTTGGAGTGGGTAGCATCATGTATATGATGTTCTGTACTAGACTTGATCTTGCTCATGCTATTAGCATTCTAAGCAACTTCATGTCCAATCCTGGCTTTTAGCACTGGCAAGGACTGAAGAATGTCTTCAGATACCTTGCTGGAACCCTAAGCTACGGATTGTGTTTCACTAAAACTAAGCTAGCTAAACTCAATAGTTTAAGCCTACATGGATATGTAAAAGCTGACTATGCAACAGATAAAGACACAAGAAAATCAATATCTGTATACTAGGAAACACAATTAGTTAGAAAGTACAACAACAGTTAGTTGTATCACTCTCAACAACAAAAGCAGAGTTTTATGCAATTACAGAAGGGTTAAAGGAATTAATATGGCTATCAAGCATCCTAAGAGAAATCCAAGCTAACCTAGCTACAACAATAATATACACTGACAATCAAAGTGCACTGTACCTGAGCAAAGACCTGGTTTTGCATGAGAGGTCCAAGCATATTGATGTTCAACTCCACTTTGTGAGGGATAAAAATAGCAGAAGGCCTTTTCAACCTGGAGAAAATCAAAGGTGAGCGAAATCCTTCAGACTTCGGGATAAAAATACTAACTCAAAAGAAATTTATTTTTTGCAGGGACTATTTATAGATTACAGAAGTCCCTTGATTCCGAAGGCAGATCCATACGATCTCACTAGTGTGGTGAAAATTTAGAGTTTCGGATTCTCAAATCACTCTCGGATTTTTGATCAGATTGAAGATTGATGGAGTAGGAGGGAATAATGTGATGGAAATCACCTATTCTCCACCAAACTACACTCAAAATCAACAAAAACAAGTGAAAGTTGAAGACAGAAGGTGAATGTGTGTAAGGTGTTTGAAGGAGACGAAGAAAGAGAAGTTCTCGATGGTTCTATCAGACAGAGGCATAATGAGTGAGCTTCAGACGAACCACGTGAGACACACATTAAAACACACAGCAGAGGATGACTCATTAATAACTCACGTGGGGGGCACATGGCGTTCGTCTGGCTTTAGGCATTCCTCCAGCTTTAGACGATATACAAAACACACAGCAAACGATGACTCATTAATAACTCACATGGTGGGGAACAGGTGAGATTCGTCTGGTCCATGCAAACTAATCCGAAGAGCAACTCCATTCTCTATCTATAAAAGAAACAATTCAAGCATCAGACAAGAGACGAGATATACACAAAAACTTCATCTTTCAATTTACATTGTATTCAATCATTTTGAGACAGCAAGAACAGAGTAAGAAAATATCAGAGAGTGCTAGAGTACACGCATGTGGGTACTAGGAGAGTTTGGAGGGCTCTTTGCACATGTTGCAAAACACTCAATCTCTGTACTGTTTCTCATCTTCTTCATCATATTAGTGGAAACAACATCAATGGGAACCTTGGATGTAGATAGCATTGAAAGCTATCAAACCAAGTAAAAAGATTGGTGTTCTTTATTTTTCTGCATTCCATAATATCTGTAAAAGTTAACAATCTTGACCAGTCTTTGTTTGTAGAGATAGCAGTAAAGCAGTAATATCCCAACAAATTACTTGCTAAGTAGGGAGTGTAAACAGGAGGCGGAAAGTCATAGATTGCTTTGGAATGGACTAACTGTTGAGTTTTAATCCCATTAAAAATATGATTTGTTCATATCAAATCATCAAGAATTAAATAAAAGTGGAAGCATACCTGAATCCATTGTGAAAGTTGCACTAGAGTCTTGCGGTTTGTCTTCTAAATTAGAACGTGGCCTTTTTTTAAGAGTTTTTCCTAACTCTCTGTTTTTCTATCTGATGATGGGATATAAGAAAAAAATTATGTGTATGTTTAATTTGGAGTCCATACCATTTATATTAGGATAAAACCCTAATCTAATTTCTCTAATTTCTAGTTTGTCCCATCATAGAAATTATAAACCCAATCTCTACACATATAAAGCCCACATTTAAAATAGATGCATGAAGGCTAAAATACCATAAACATATTAGAGCAATTTAATTAAGTGGGCTCAACTTTATATGATAGCCTTTATATATAATTATACACATATAAGCCCACATGTTTGATTAAAAAATCCTTAAAATCTCCCATTTGGGCTATATATGTTATTTTAAAATTGTGTATTAACCTTGTGAGTACTCATAATTTTGGTATCATTACTGTATGCATCCCCATATAATCTGGTCCATCAATCATACTAATATAGGATCAAAGCATCTTTCGCTACGATTAACGTAACTAGACCCATCAATGGTCACATATGCTAATATAACCAAATGACATGGATCAAGCATGGATGTATAGCATGGAAATTACAAGCAACATGATCTTAGCATGCTTATTTCCAACTGGTCCAACCTTATGCTTTAGTGAGATCAATTTTAAATAAGTTCAGAGACAAAACAAACCAAATATCTTAAATCCAAAAATAACCTCGAATAACTTAACCAAAAAAGTTATATCCAAAATGACAGTGAAAAAATGTATAATCTAAAAAGCATCTACAATACAAACTCCCACTGAAACTATATATCCTAAAAAGATGCAACACCCATGTAAGCAATGTGTTCATGAAAGACCTTAGGTGGTACTCCTTTAGTAAGTGGATCCGCAATCATAGAGTTCGATCCAATGTACTGTATAAACAACTGTCCACTCTGAATTCTCCTTTTAACAATTAGGAACTTGATGTCGATGTGCTTCGACTTTTTCAAGCTCCTATTGTTATTAGAATTTAGTACTATAGAGTTATTATCACAAAACAACTTAAGTGGTCTTTCAATAGAGTCCACAATGCGCAGCCCCATGATAAAGTTTCATTGCCATATCCCGTGGTTGGATGCCTCATAACACGCTATAAACTTCGCTGCCATGGTGGAAGAAACTATAAGTGTCTGCTTAGCATTCTTCCAGGAAGTAACTCCTCTAGTAAGCAAGTAGATATAGCCTGAAGTGGATCTCCTACTACCTTGGCATCTAGCAAAATCGGAATAAAAATAACTAATGATCTCCAACTTATCCGATTTTCTGTATGTGAGCAGATAATCTTTCGTTCTCTGCAAGTACCACATAAGCCATTTGACTGCTTTCCAGTGATCCAATCCCAAGTTACTTAAATATCTTCCTAGCATTCTAACAATGTATGTAATATCCGGACATATACAAACCTGAGCATACATTAGACTTCCTATAGATGAAGCATAAGGAATCTTCTGCATTTCCTTAGCTTCAAAGTCATTCTTGGGGCATTGAATTAAACTGAACTTATCTCCCTTAGACACAAGGGGTATCACCTGGTTTACAATCATGCATGTCAAACCTTTTAAGTACCTTTTCGATATAGCTCTTTTGCGATAATCCAATAATATCTCAAGAGTGTTCCCGATGTATTTGAATCCCTAAAATAAAAAGGGTATCACCAAGATCTTTCATTTCAAATTTCTTTGACAGAAATCTCTTGGTTTTGTGCAATAAGCCTATATCATTAATGGCAAGCAATATGTTATTGACATATAAAACCAGAAAAATATACTTACTCCCACTAAACTTATGGTATATACAATCATCAGCCAAGTTCATCTCAAAATCAAACGAGATGACAACTTGGTGAAATTTGTAATATCATTGACGAGATGCCTGCTTGAGTCCATAAATAGATTTCTTTAGTTTGTAAATCATTTGATTTGCACCTCCTAGCACAAAGTTTTTTGGCTGAACCATATAAATCGTCTCATCAATGTCACCATTGAGAAGTATTGTCTTAACATCCATCTAATGTAACTCAAGATCAAAATGTTGTTAAGTCAAAATGACTTTACGAACATAATTTTGATGAGGAACAAATAATAATGAAAGGAAGCTATATTGGAAAGCAGACGGAAGCTATATTGAAAAGCAGACAGAAGCTATATTGGAAAGCAGACGGAAGCTATTGGAAAGCAGACGAAAGCTAAATTGGAAAAGCAGACGCAAAAAGCAGACACAAAAAGCAGACGTAGAAAACAGACGCAAGAAAGCAGACGCAAGAAAGCAGATGCAAAGAAAACAGACGAAAGAAAGTAGATGCAAAAAGCAGACGTAAAAAATCAGACGAAAGAAAAGCAGACACAAGAAAGCAGACGCAAAGAAAACAGACGAAAGAAAGCAGACGCAAAACATCAGACGAAAGAAAAGCAGACGGAAGAATCAAAAGACGCACCAGTCTGAGTTAGTTACAGAACTCAACTGAATAACCGTTTCTTTAAAGAATCAAGAAGCAGTTTTCAAGAAGCAGTT
>JAOTAX010000008.1:35476074-35506548 GCA_025629825.1 Erythroxylum guanchezii | reverse complement strand
AATCACACAACCATTCTAAGTCCAAGTTCAACCTTTCAAGGTTATAACAACTTGGCTTATACACTTTAATCTCATCATTTCTACTTACATCCTTATTCTCCTCAACCAATCCATGACATTGTATTCACATTTATATCACATCCAAAGACATCTCACCATAGTGCAATTTTGATGTCATATCCAATAATACATCTACTAATACAAATATGTTGCTTCATTATCTGTCACCTTTACCCATATACTCTTTCTCATTTCTCAATATCCACAACCTTGATTTTCTCACATTGTGACATATCATCACTTTTCTCACTATTTCTATCAGCTTAAACACTTAAAACATACTCACACGTGTGACTCATACTCATACGACTCAGACTAGCGATCAGTTGCTACTGTCTACTATGACATGACTTAAATGCATGTAGCTTGACACATATTTCAGAAAATGCCCATATAAGATAGTACTTCTGGGCTTTGATATCAGTAAGATCCCACATCAGTTGGGAAGGAGAACGAAGCACCCCTTATAAGGGTGTGGATACCTTCCCCTTGCAGACGCATTTTCTATACCCTAACGCACCAGATCCCATCAGAACTTTGAAGTTAAATGTGCTAGGGCCAGAGCAGTACCAGGATGGGTGACCTCCTGAGAAGTCCTGTGGAAAAGCAAAACTGTGAGGGTGTAGACCACGAGCCACTTACAAAGGCCCAAAGCGGACAATATCTGCAAGCAGGTGATCTGGGCTATTACAATTGGTATCAGAGCCAATACCCGGACCGTTGTGCCAGCGAGGACGCTGGCCCTCCTAGGGGGCTGGATTGTAAGATTCCACATCCGTTGGGAAGGAAAACGAAGTACCCCTTATAACGATGTGGATACCTTCCTTTTACAGACGCATTTTCCATGCCCTAACGCACCAGATCCCATCAGAGCTCCGAAGTTAAACATGCTAGGGCCAGAGCAGTACCAGGATGAGTGACCTCCTAAGAAGTCTTATGAAAAAACAAAACCGTGAGGGTGTGGACCACGAGCCACTTAAAAAAGGCCCAAAGCGGACAATATTTACAAGTGGGTGGTATGGACTGTTATAAAAAGTGAAGGCAAAATGGATGCCATGGAGGTATATTGAAGGAGGTAGCACCAACAGTGCTACCAAACAGAGAAAATAATGAAGTATTTTGCAGTTTAAGGCATCCAAATCCATTCTCCTATGTCATCACCACCACAATCCTCAAAAGTATTCTTTCCTTTGTTTTCTACTTCTTTTTTTTTCAATTATTTTTATGTTTTGATTGTGCTTTAGTTATGTTTTTTTTTCATATTGAGGAAAACGTATTGTTCAAGTGTGTGGATGTCCATGTTTTTGCATTTTCATTTGTATATGACTTTACATTTGCATTGCGTGTATTTTTTGCTTGTCTTAGCATTGTGTAAATTATTTTGCATGACATTTGCATTGTATGCATGTGTCAATGGCATGAAATTAGACGGAGTTAGATTAACTATATAAATGATCATTTAAATTGTGAAGAAACATTAACTTGTGAAGTTAGTGTTTCAAGTGTCTTTGAAGTGAATATGCATGTTGATTAGAATGTTGTACCTATTCGTTCATTAAAGTTGCATGTTGAAGTTGGTGTTATGGCAATTGTTTGGATGCACTTATAATTAAATTCATTAAATGTGTATGCATCATAAGTAGCCTTTCAAGGGGTGATTGACTAAAAAGAAATGATGTAGGTTAAAAAATATAATATAACATAATATAATAAATTAATAAATTTTATATTTCAATATCCCTTTATGAAAATTTTAGATTAAGAATAAAGCTAGTAGCTAGTTGTTAATTGTGATCTAGGTGAGTAACTTAGGGACATTCATCACAAAATGTTTGTTTTTGTATCAAAAGACTAGAATGGCACTCGAGTAAAGCCAGTAAAAATATATCCTACTTGAGTAACCAAGGGACAGTCATAATGAGGTATTTTCTTTCATGTCAAAAAATTAGGTGATCGTTAAATAAAATCTAGAATATGATATTTTCAATAAAATTGAACCTATTGATCTTCTTATAAAATATCAGGAAATTTCCATGAATGGGCACTTAGTGATGGCCTACCCTTTCAATTTGGTAAATAATAATGAATGCTTGCTTACAAGTGCCATAGATGTATGAATAGGGTGTCAATATTTTGGTTGATATGTGTATTTAAATCAAAGCACTTGAACATGAATGGAATAAGTTAATGTGTTAGAATTTTTTGAGTGATTGATATAGTGGATAAGTTTATTTCATGAGATCTGAAGTCATTGTGCCATTATTGCATTGTTGTATGATTATGTGAATATATGCTTCTGTGATTTGTTTGTATTATAGTTTTAGTTTTGCTTAGGGACAACTAAAAGTTTAAATTTGGGGAAGTTAATATTTGTAAATTATAGTGTGTTTTTAAATGTTTTTTAAGTGATAATCATATGTTTAGGACTTAGATTTATATTCTTATTAGTGTTTTTATGAATTTTGTTTGATTGTTGTTGCATAGGGAAAGAACGTGATCTTAATTGTGTGTTTTAGGGGATATTTAACGTATTTAATGATGAGTAAAGACAGGAAAGTTGAAGAAAAGATGAAGAAGTAGCTAGAGAACAAGATGGGTCACAATTTTACATGAGGGTAGCAGGAGCTTTGGTGAAGTCTCTGTTATGATCATGTATGGATGAATGCAAGATTTTGATAGAGGATGTGCAAGAAGCTGTGCATGATCGTGCATGTTTAAAGGTAGATTTTTAGGTGATGAGATTTTTATACTTTTGATGATTTAAGGCTATTTTTTTAGAACAAAAACAAAAGGAGGAACCTTAGAAAGAACCCTAGGATGATTAAGAGTATGAAAAGGAAAAGAAAAACATCAAAGAGACAAATAAAAACATAAAAACAAATTATCAAAGAGACAAAACTCTTAAAGAGCACAAGCTGCAAAATTTTCTTGCTCAAGGTATAAAAAAAAAGAAGGCATTGAAAATTCAAACCTCTACTCCTTTCTTTTCTTTCCTTATTGTTGAATGTTAATGATGAATCAACTGGGATATATGTTGGATATGGATTGCTAAACTTCCTTTAGGGGTTACTCTTGAATTATTTGTTAAACTTTTACATTCTTGATTTAATAGAATATACTTTGTGATATTTATTATTTATGTTTAATTTAAATTGAGAGAATGGGTTGAATCGTCTATTTTGTGTTGCACAGCCAAATTTGGTGCCATAATAGACCTATAAACATCAAATTAATAGGCAATTGAATAGTGATCTTAATTGTTTGTTAGTTACCTATATTTCAAATATAATTATATAGTTAGGAAGAGTTTTGATAGATCAAAAGGTCACAGTTCAATTTCTATCTATTTAATCGTATTACTAGGTTAGATCTCGAGAGAGGGCAATCATAATTATTAGATATTTACGTTCAAGTAATGTTAAATCAAGAAGGTGAAATGAAAATAAATAAGGATATAAGCAATTCCTAAGCTTTTATCATTAATTAATCAACTATTTCATTGCTGTTTTTTTCATCATTCAATTATCAATTCTTTTATTTTAGTTTTATCTTTAGTTATTTCAGCATATTGTTTACCTTAAACAAGGTGTATAAGAATTGTTAACTGACTAATACAATTCTCGTGGGAATGATACTTTTGATACTATAAAATACAATTTGTATACTTTTTAAAAATGAACATAATTCATATGTTTTAGTATTCATATCACCACTACTTCATCTTTTCTAATTAACCTAATATCTAACCATAGTAAGAAAACTAATATTTCCTTCCCTTTTATGATGAGATTGGATAAACCACACGATTACTAAGTTTTAATTGAGTTCTACCATTTAAAGAACACTTGCAAGAAACTCTTTTTTCTTGCAGAAGTCCTTTTAATTGTGTTTTTATTCAGATAATAATCATTAGTCATTTGAATTGTAAATTATCTCTTATATAGGTAACTTAGTCAACTACTATAGCAACTAGATATCAACCGATGCAAGTTTAAACTCATCAGGTGTGTCTTTATCTATTAGTTTCTTCTCTCTGTTGGCATTAACTAAGGAAGGTTGGCAAGACCTACGTCGCTAGATCTTTTAGCTTCTTCCAGATCCACATATCTTTTTTTCCTCATAAAGGAGTTCCGCAATGGCTAGTGCTTCCTCGAGCCTTTCTCAAACGCTACTACAGACTTGACATGATGTTTGGCTTCAAGGAAGTTATATCAAGCAAGGTAAGAAATATAAAATGGAGGTTTTAAAGCTTATAATTGAATGTTGGACTTGCATTAATTAATGGTTAATTAGAAGCTCAAATGTACATTTAGAAATGAGCTAGAATTTGGTTTAATTTGATTAATTAAATTAAGACAAAATTTTTAAGAAAGTAAAGTACAATTTCATTTTTCATTAGGGCTAAATGTGTAGCTTCATATTTGGCATTGAATTGCTAAATAAAGATGGTATTTATCATGCATTATCATCATTAAATGGATTAATGATCCTACCAGTAAATGGTTTAATGGTTATCTTTTAATGATAGCATGTAACCTATTAGCATTCATTTGAATAAAGAAGAAAGAGGTACATTGGATGGACCATCTTCCTTCTTTCATCATCAAAACGAAATTGATAGGTCACATTTAGGTTAATAGACTTTTCATATAGTCATCTTAAAGAAAAATGAGAAGAGTCTTCATTTAATGGCTTCTTTATGATTGATTAAATGAAGAAGTGATGCATTGGATGGAAAACTCTTCTTTCCTTTGATGTTAACCAAAATGGTGAGGGTGTAAGAAGGTGTTCTTACATTATGATAATTCTCTCTCTTATCTTGCATGAAAATTTCAAAAATTGCATGAGTGCGTCTCATTCTTTGTCTTCTTTCTTCTAAGAAAATTCTCCTCCAAAGTTTTCTTCTCCTTTCCCACCAAAGGATCTTGTTAACCAAGTTGTCCAAGAAGAACAAGTGGTAGATCGGATTGCTCGAGGATACAATATCGAGAAGAGCAAACAATAACAAGAAGAAGAGGATACATCACTTAGGAAAGGATATATTGCCGAGGATAGGATAGTACAGCGAGGAGTTAAAGCTGTAGCGAAGGAATCGTTAATATTATCTTCATCTTGTTCCTTTGATAATTATTTTCCATATACCATATCATGTATGGTGGCATGTTGATTTGGTTATCTTGCTTCCATTATGTTATGATTTTTAAAAAAAGTTTTGTAATCTACCATTTAACCAAATCTTGCATGTTTTCTTTTCCGATCCAACACATGAATCATAATGTTATTTATTTTCAAAAAAAATTGTCTGAAATAAGAGAAATATGCCGAATTTTCCCAACAGATGCATATCCCAACCTTTTGTGCCATAAACTTGAATCCTCTACCTTTTTAACTGACATTGCCACACCTCTATTTTGTATTGGTTCAAGGCAATACAGGCCATCGCATTGTTTACCCACTCTAATCAGGTTCCTCGATGGTAAGTCCTGCATCACATAGAAGTCCGGAAAGAATATTAGTACACAATTGTATTCTCTTGCCAATCTACTAATAGACAGTAAATTACACTTGAAGTCTGGAATATTCAAAACATTATTAAATTTCAGACCATTGGAAAGTTTCACTTTCCCAATATCCATCACAAATACACTATCTCCATTTGGAATTTTTATTGGCGGACTCCAATATTTATTTTTTCTTTCTTCAAGCAAATCACTATTGCAGGTGATGTGCTCTATAGCGCCTGAATCTATCACCCACGGTTGCTCATAATTAATCTTACCAGCCATCTTAGTCACAGGAGTGGTAGGTTGAGAGGTCAATTTCATCACTTAAGGCTCACGTTCTAAGTACTAAACTAAGCAATTATATTGTTCTGATGTGAGCCCAGTTACCGGACTAGCTTCATGACCAACTTGTGCTACCTTTGGTGCATTCCTCTTCTCAACTCCCTGTCCACCTCTTGCTTTCTTGTTGTTGCCTCTATCACCTTTACCTTTGTGCCAACCAAGTGGCAAAACCAATAATTTTGAAATATTGCTCCTCTGTATGCCCAAGCTTAGAGCAATGCCCACACCTCAGCTCATCTTTTGTACTAGTCCTTTGGTCACTAGCGTCTTTATTATTGTGACTTCCTCGTGTTTGGAAAGTTACCACCTCAACCATTGGCTTCCGATTTGCTGATATGTTCCTTTGTTGTTCATCCTTTACTAATAAATGATATGCATGTCCAAATGTCATCATAAGTTTGATGCTCAATATTTGTGTCTTAACTGTCCCAAAAACTTGATCCAAACCCATAAAAAAATCATATAACTGCTCTCTCTCTCTCATTGCACTTATCTGTCTTTGTATATCATATATACAACCACTGCAATTGCATCTTGCAAGGGGTGAAATTGACTAGATTTCATCCCATAAGCTTTTTAATTTCGTGTAATATGAAGGCACAGACATTCCTTCTTGTCGTAAAAGCGTTATCGCCTGTCTGAGCTCTAGGCTCTAGGTGCACTTCCTTTTCCAAATCTTTCTTTCAAATCAACCCATATTTCTCGAGCTGTCTTCGCATACCTGACGCTACTTCTAACATCCTTGTCCATGGCACTTTTCAACCAGGCCTTGACCTTTGCGTTACATCGCATCCAATGCATCTAGTCCGTTGAACCTTGTGTAGGCATAGCTATTGTACCATCAACAAAGCCAATCTTCTTTTTGGTAAGTATCGCATTGCTCATGTCATTTACCCATTCTCCATAATTGGCATCATGGACAAGTTCATTCACATAGATCTGGCAGGATTATCAGAGGCATGGATGTAGTATGGGGATATGACATCCACACTACTCTGTTGATCTACCTTTGAAATGATAGAACCCGATTCAGTCATGCTGTTGGTGATAAAGATGAAGCGGCAAGGAGGCTAGGTATTCTATGGTTTAGAGTATTAGGATCTCTACTCTGATACCATGAAAAATATGCAGAGAAAGTCTTGTATTATTGATATCAAAGAGGTAAATATATACAAGTTGAATATATGCTCTTAAAGATACTTTCCTTATTTACATCAAACACTATATGGAAATATCTCCTATAACTACGCAATTCTTTATATCATAAGTTAACCAACTCCAACAGGGTTGGCAAGATCTATGCCGCTAGTGTACTCAAGAATTTGGTTGAAGCTCACATTTAAGATTAGGGATCGCTCTTCCACCCTCTCACTTTACCCAGACTCTCCTTCTTTCTAAACTCCTGTTGGTTGTCATTGACTTATTGTAATGAACTTCTAGCTTCTTCCAGATCCATATATCTTTTTTTTTCCTCATAGAGGAGTTCCGCAATGGCTAGTGCTTCCTCGAGCCTTTCTCAAACGCTACTACAACTATAGAGGAATCAAGTTTTAGAATTCTAGTTACCTCTAGGTAAAACTTTTTGTGCCTAAGTGTCTCTCTGTCATTGAGCTTCTTTGAATTATAATACGGAGTCTCATGCCCTCTGTTTATTGCTTTTAAAATGAGCTTGAAAATTAGTTTGCAATTGCTTCAAGTTAACAATAGATGTTAGTCGAAGTCTTTCGCTAGTTCCGTTATAAATTTATAGTAATGATAACCTGAACTATAGTGGTAGTAAACGGATTATCCAAGTTTGTGTGATGATATATCCGCACCCTTCATCATGACACACTCAAGTTGGTCTGTGAAAAGGTTTTTTAAGTTGTGAATTGGTTTCATTTGCCTATGGGAATCCTTGCATCAACTATTGAATTTTGCTATGTCGATTATTAGGTTTAATGTTGTGCGACATGCTTGCTACTCTTGTTCAAGTGTTGAGAACATTGAGGATTTTAGATGGGACTTGTAGTGATTCTTTCATATCTATCATGAGATACACCTACATTTTCGATCATTCCCACAATAGCTTGAGACTTAAATTGTTAACTGTAGATCTAATGTGGTGCATAACCCGTCCTCCTCTCTTTGAAACAAGGCACGCTAGATCCAATCTCCTGGTCCCATATTGCTCTCTTATTTTAGTATTTTTTTTTTCAAAAACTCATACATACTAAGGCTGAGGTATTATCCATTTGTAAATAGAGCTTCAACCGTCGTTAGGTCTAGAGGGAGATTATAAGCATTACGTTAAAGAATAAATAGAAAAAGAAAGAATCAGAGTTGATCGCTATAATTCTCGAAACAACAAATCTAATAAATCTACGTGTAGTACTTTCACTTCTTGACACAGGTTGAATGTGATACACGTGCGAAGATTTGACCTGATGTTTGAACTATGAAATCTAAATCGAAAATGGAAAAAAAAATCATATGGTTAAAAGTTGAAACTTTCAGTAGATATAGCTTCAAGCAGACTCGATCTTTGGGCTTGAAATTCTTTTGGACTACGTTGCAGGATTTGAATTGGATGATGGGTCTACAGCTCTTACACATGTGCACGCAATATTCACCGCGGGTAGGTTACATACTCGTAACATTCATCGTGGGCTCATCTCAAGATCCATAACGCCTCAACCAAATTATTACCTCCAGGGGACTCTGAAATTTTTGCAAGGTTAAAAGTTCAAACTTGCGGTAAATATAGGTTTAACTATACATAATTGATCTTTGGATTTGGAACTCTACATATATACTTTTGGATTAAGACGTGAGTTGTGAATTTGATGGTGGATCTACATTGTGGATTAGTTTTTAAACATGCAAAATACATAGATATATTATATTAGTATGATGAAACAATTGGAATATTACCACTTGCGATTGCTTTCATTCTACGGATAAGCGCACACTACTTGTCTGATCGGTACGTCAGGACCAACCCAGAGCCAGAGGTAGAATTTTTGGTGCGGGTGGACCCTTCACTCCAAATCTTATAAAAACAAAAATTCCATTTCCAACGTAAACGTTTTGTTTCTTCTATCATCATGGTTGTAATTTCATTGCCATTAAAATAGTGTTGACCTCATAATTAGAAGTACAACCTCGAAGCCATCGCTTATTAATGGAGTAATTATTGAGTGTGAATTTTAAGTCACAAATTATTGTCACTTGGTCAGTGGTTGGATTAGTTAACTAATTATTATTGCTTAAGCATAGATCAACCCCGCCTAGTTTGAAACGATTTCCGAGAGAGTCCATCGTCGGTCGTCATGGATGTGCTTCTTTCTCCTTTTGTGTGGCCGATGATAAGACCACATCTCTGCGTGTTACCACCCTCATCAGAACTTCCTATTTCTCATCTAAATTCATTCAGACCTAGATTTGTGTGTTGTAAGGTTAGATTAATAGTGCTTTGAGTATTGCATGAACTTATACTAAGTTTTCCTTTAATCCTTCACTTTCTCTCTAGGAAAGAGGAAGAAGAGGGAAGGGCATGTCCAACGTCGTCAAAAGTCGAGTGTTTTTCGCTTTTCTTTTGTTGTAGAACTTATACTTGCCTTGATATGGAATTTTAAGCGTGACCCTTCTAT
This sequence comes from Erythroxylum guanchezii, assembly GCA_025629825.1. Taxonomy (NCBI): domain Eukaryota; kingdom Viridiplantae; phylum Streptophyta; class Magnoliopsida; order Malpighiales; family Erythroxylaceae; genus Erythroxylum; species Erythroxylum guanchezii. The sequence goes on along the minus strand of JAOTAX010000008.1, from coordinate 35,497,010 downwards.
TTTCTCTTCTTCTTTTTTTTTTTATCTAGATCAGGATATCTATCAGCGAATTTAGTGACTGATCCTCTCGTTAGTTTATAGGCACCTTATAAAGTGAGACAGTTTGCTTAAAAATTTAAGGTTGCTCCATACCTAAAGTCAAGGATTGAACCCATGACCTTTGATTAAAAATAAATGGAACCCTCGTATTCTCACAATTATAATACACTCAATTTCGGTACATCTTATTATACACTTTTTTTACTTGCATGATCCTCAAGTGAAAGTTCTTTAGACTTAAAACTTACATAGACTCACTCTATCTTATGTTAAATAATAAGTGAGTAGTAATCTTTGAATTCATAATCACTTAATTATAAAGACTCTAATACCATATTAAGCAATTGTTTCGCTAAAATAACTTACGTTGTTATATGAAACTAATTTAATTAATTTTATATATTGACTGACTAATAACAACTTGCCATGAGATGAAAGAAAAAAAGAATAATTGTTGTCAAGATATTTATGCTACAAAAGGGAACTCGTTTGTCAATTATAGAACTAAACCCATTTTCTCCTTGCATGATCGAGGAAAAGAGAAGAGGTTACAACTTAGAGATAAGCTTTTTTTTTTTTAATTTGAGAGAAAAAATAATTTTAACGGTTGAACTTGACCAATAAGTACAGGATTTAAAGAGAGAGAAAAAAAAAAAGAATGAATTTGAGTGATGGATAGAAGGATAGGTGGGCCCCTTTCACCACATTATCACGTGCGAAACACCAAAGACGCAAAGCGGGAGACTTTTACGTGTGCAAGCAAAGAGGAAGAAGGTGTGGGTGTCCCATTTTAAAGAAACTAAACTTGACCTCAAAGTCATAAGATTTTCAGTAAAAAAATTTAGCTGACCCAACCAGACAGCACCTTCCTAAGATTCCAATTTCGGTCCGCTGTTTCCATCTCATTCTTGGTAGCCGATCTCACTCTTTCTCTACTTCACATTTACATTTCTTCTTCGCGTCTCTAAATTCAGACCTCATCTTTAGATCTTTCCCTGCGATTCGTCAAAACCAAAGAAGACAATGTCAGAGAGAGTGTTCCCATCCTCTAAACCAACCACCGCCACGAATGGCGCCACCACGACCAACCCCTCCGCCCCCCCAAACAAATCCCACCTGTACAACCCCACCGCCCGTCCACCATACCGTCCACAACCCCACAACCGCCACCGCCGGAGCCGCAGTGGGCGGAGCATGTGCTGCTGCTGCTGCTTCTGGGCCATTCTCACCCTCCTCTTACTCCTCCTCATCGCCGCCATCGCTGGCACTGCTCTATACATTCTGTACCGCCCTCATCGACCGACTTTCTCCATCCCTTCTCTCCGCATCCACCGCTTCAATCTCACCACCTCCACCGACTCCTCCACCTCCCACGTCTCCACTCTCCTCAACTTGACAATCATCTCCAAAAACCCCAACTCTCACATATCATTCTTCTACGACCCCTTTACCCTATCTTCCTTCTCCACCGACGTCTTGGTTGGTAACGGCACTTTGCCTGCTTTCAGTTTGACGAAGAAGAACGAGACCAGTTTCAGGAACGTTGTGATTTCTGGGTCGAACGATCTGGACGCGGAGTCTGTGAATGCCTTGAGATCGGATCTGAAGAAGAAGAGCGGTGGGGTTAGTTTGAAGATTGAGTTGGATACCAAAGTGAAAGTGAAGGTTGGAAGCTTGAAGACGAAGAAGGTTGGAATAAGAGTGACGTGCGATGACATTAAGGGTACTGTACCAAAAGGTAAGACTCCGACAGAGGCAGTAAGTTCTGGGTCTAGTAATAAGTGTAAGGTGGATCTGAGGATCAAGATCTGGAAGTTCACTTTCTGAGCACTTCAGTACTGCGGGGTGCCCTTGTTTTTTTTTCTTTTTCTTACTTCTTACAAATTTTTATTTTTCTTTTGTTTATCGTTTTCTTTATATATTTGTTATTTTCGTTACTTTTTTTGGTGGGGGGCTTTGTGAACTTTATTAGATGAATCAAAGTGCAATTATTGATGCATTGAGAAAGGACGTTTGAATGATACTGTGGAGTCGGCAGTGTAAGGGTTAAAGAAAAGGAATGCCTTTGGATAAATGTTTGATATGGTGTTAATGGCGCAAATTGTCTTTTAGTTTGGTCACAATTTCTTGATGGGTTAACCATTGTTAATTCTGAAGCAATATCATGAATCGTTTTTGTTTATACAAGAGGGTGCAGGTGCAGGTGCAGGTGCACTATCCATTTTGTCCTATGTGTTACTTAGAACTCGTGCAAATAAGGAGACGACAGGAAGGATAGTCCACTCCACTTTCCAAAACATAAAAGCAATAGCGTGCCTTAATAACGACAGTCATTTCTGAATAATAATTGATAGATAGATGTCGTGTGCTCGGTAGAGTTTGTAACAGATTTTTCTTTGGGTAGTTCAGTCAATGCATTAGCTGTTGCCTTTTCGTGTTATGCATGCACGGAAAGTAATGGTAAATCCACGTTTTACCAGAAAGCTCAAATTGGACAGGACAGGACAGGACACCCGCTAAAGAATCACTCCTTTATTTATTTTAAATAATATTTTATATTAATTAAACTTCAAGCTTTTGCTTCTCTTCAAAACTAGCTTCTTTCATACCGTCTGGCGTGATCTATATAGAGAAATCAAAATAGAAAAAGCCAACAGGTGAAATTGAAAGGGCATGATACATTGCAGTCAGTTGTGAATCTTTTTCTAATCTGAAAACTTGGGTAATGTCTGTCATCTTTAGTACTATATATGCCCACAGTCAGATGCTTGTGTAAGAGGCTTTATCGATAAAAGATGTTTTTTGTTTTATAGTATCCTTCTTAGTTCATATAATTAATTTGTAAGATAATGTTCATTCATTAAATAATTAAAATCATAATTGTGATGTTTAATTAGATAAAGTATGATTCTTAAATTAATATTAAATACAAAAAATGGGCTCGATTCCTCGTAGGTTGAACGTGAAGCCATTCTTTTCTACTGAAGGTTGGGCTGGACCATTTGACTGGATTGGTCAATCTCTAACTGATGGACGGGGTTTAACCTCCAATGGACAAAATTTTCAAATTTTAGATTTTACCCAACACTTTCAGTAAAAATGCATCGTTACTGATTGTTTCTATTGATCGTCTTTGATTTTCCTCTCCTGTTAGCATATGCATTTCACATTGAATATACAAAAATAAAATGAAATAATAAAAACAAAAAGTATTGGTTTCAAGATTTAATGATGAAACTTTTTTAATAATGACTATTATGTTGGGAAACTAGGACGGGATTAGATCCCGACCACAGCGGAATAATTACAAAACTTTTTCACAAATTAATTTCCCAAAAATCGATATCAATTTAATTATATAAAATGATTAATACATAAATCACAATACAAAAGTGAATCTAAATTTGTACCTTATTCTGAAGCTTGATCATGTTCTTTTCGTATCCCTCAATTCGTTTTTGAAATCGATTCGTCTCAATCATCATAGTCACACAATTATCTGACCTCTAACAGTATCCATAAAATACGTTGAGAGAATTTTGTAATACTTACAGAGAGGGTTAAGCAAGAAGTGTTAGCTCTATAGAACTTAAGCATATTTATAATAAGTTTTGAACGTTTTGGTAATTTAATTGAAATTAAATTCTAATTTCAATTAAACTTTAATATAATTATAAATAATTCTAATTAAATATCAATTATGCCCAAATAACATCTAATATCTCATATTGATCCTTATTTATTAAATATCTTATATTTAATCTTAAAGTTTCTCAAACTTTACAATCAACTCCAACTTGATAAATTATTTTTGCTCTCTTCAACCCATTCTATATGTGAGACTCTTTATATTCTCAAATATTTTGACAATGATCATAAATTATAATTAGAATTCATAATTAGAATTAGATAAATTAAAACTTCTTTTAATTTATCTTTAGTTCTCCTATTAAATAATTTATAATCGTAAATCAAGATTGATATCTAGCAATACATCATGACCACCCAAATACTAAAGAATGTCAAAATAGTTTTGCTTAACCTTTTCGTGCATGATTTTTTCTGTTTAATTTAATCCTTCCAGCATACAATATTTCGATAAGACATAAAGTATGAGATTAATGTGCACTCTATTTTAAATTCAATCATATTAGTTCTCTGTCATTAACTATTGGTTTAATTAATGACATTTGTAAACTATTTACAGAACGTCATTTTACATTTGCCAAGGATTTCTCAAATCAATACTAATCAGGAACAACGAAACATTCTCCTTAATTACTTTAGGATGATGAACCTTATCTTGATTACATAACTATTTCCATATAGTTCATGCTACATCCAATAACTACCGATGAAATAACCTATGATTAAATATATCATAAATAATATCAAAACATAGCAATCCTGATACAAAATAACTTTGGTGACCTCAAATCAAATGATCACTTATACATTCATCACAATGAGAATTCCATAGACGTACAAGTAATGTTCCAAATGGATTTCTCAGTTGGTTCTATTTAGTGAATTTGTTCTCTAACAAATACCCACACGTTTGTTTATCTCCATAATTTAGTCTATGAGATTAAATACTTCCTTCATAAGGAAAAAAAAACATGTGCTAGTCTTTTTATCTTCTATTAATATCCAGTCTTAATAGAAAAAATGACTAGGAATAATTTAGGAATAATGCATAAATGCAATATGAATCTCATAATTATAATCTCATTATAATTCCATTTGTAATGTTTAATTATCCCATGAATTTTATCATATAAACATCTAAATATGTATAAGATAGAGAATGCCTTTAAATTATTTTATTGTTAAACTATAACCAAAGCGATTAGCCGTAGGGCAGAAACTAACAATCTCCCACTTAATTATCATCATAATTAAGAAAATTGCCTAAATACATACTTAGATCTTTTCAACAATTTAAAATTAGAATTATTGTTCTCTATGAGTAATATGTCTCCACATATTCCCACTAAAGAGGACAACTATACTCCCACCAACCTTCTTGTATACATGATAAATTAACAATTATCTCTAAAACAAACTCTTTGAATTCATTATGAAAGTGAATCTTTCAATGTCTCGTAATTCAAGTATACATCAAATGTATCAATAAAGGAAATAGTTCTAATTGGATGTATTGTCATAAGATTTGAACTTTTCAAATTTCATCTTACTCTCACTACTTATCTTGAGAATCATTCTCCTATAAGTAAGTACACTTTAAAAGCTAATAAGTTTCTTCAATACTTAAATTCCTTTGTAATTTATATAGATGAAAGGCTGAAAGCTTGGATTATCTATCTTTTAGATTCCATTACTCTTTTTTTTTTTTTTGTAGAACATTCTCCAACTTTGTAACCTAATTACTTTTTTAGGTAATTGGAAGAACATAATAGAGTGGAGCTACCACTTCAAGGCCACAAGCTTACGAGATATGCCGGTCTTTAATATTTCCTAATGTCATTCATAATATATGAAACAAGCACAATCAAAAGCTTTGAAGCTTTTTTAAATCAAAATGTGCATATGAATACTATGTTAAAAGACCTAATTGGTAAGATAAGGATGCATTTGGTAATTCATCAAATGCATCTTATTTGTTATACTCTCATCATAAAAAATTAGAGACTACCAATCACTTCCTTAAGAGGTAGAGAATGAAAAGTTATGGTGTAACACCCCACTACCATAGAGCATATACCAGAACATCCTGAGAACATTTGAGTACATAACCTATAATAATGATATATTAGAGCTGTGATATTCTCTTATAAGGTGTCGTAAAGAAAGACACAATAATTAAAAATCCAAAATTCCTCATTTCATTTCATAAAAACAAAATATACATTATAGCTTTACAAAATCATCCAAATATGTACATTATTAAGACTAATGACAGAACATGCTATATACATGAGGAATTATACAAAAATTTCTAACTAGATCCTTCAATCTCAGTTGACCGACCTTTGAGTCATTTCTTCTATCCAAAAGTACAAGAACTATGCTTCTTGTAGAGTCTCTTTATCACTAGTGTCCTCTCTTGGTCCTGAAATGTCAACATTGCAATTTTGAAGAGTTTTGTGAACTCAGTAAGGTAACCATCATCGATGGTTCACTTAAATCGTATAACACATCACATCATATATTCAAATAATCCGCATCTTTTCATTTATCACTTACTCCACATATCACAGTCTCATTTAAATACAAGTCAACAATACATTTCAATAATTCAAACATATATATTAAATGTATATGCAATGCTCATGAGACTCATTTCCGACTATTATGTTGTTGTGACCGAGTGCTCATAACTATCCCGTATCTATGGTGGATACCAAGCTCATTGTTAGTTTTCCCTTATCCGTTGAGGATACAGTGCTCATTATATATAGCGAGTCTTTGGCTCTTAATCACATTATGAGCTTTAAGCTCATTTTCAGTGGCTACTCAGGTCACAACTGCCATTATCTATTCATGCATTCTTGTAATGAAATGCTTCACATATATTCAGTCAATCAAAAGTGATAAATATCACACATTCATATTCACCATTGCATTCTCATTTACATTTTTCATCAGACCTTGGTCCGTCATTCAACATATACGTTGAGAATCATTTATTTCGTCAAATTCACATACAAAGAACACTTTCAATATATCATTCATGCATCAAACATCTCAGACATTCAATGTCTGGAATTAACACAATCAAATTCACAAAATAATTCAATACAGAATTTAAAACAAACAACTATTTAAGTGAGATCGTCTAGGTTACTCACAGTTTACTCCAGAAAGCTATCGCCTCGAAGTCCCAGCAACGTCTGGATGTTATCGCTCAACATGCTCTTCTAAATCATGCAATATATACACATTTATACACATCATAACTTTGTACAATTATAAGTATTCATTTATAAGCATATATGTATATGGATTATGTACAATGCATGCTCAATGACAATCCCAGGTACATTTCCTTAATATGCATCTCATAACCAATTAACATGATCTTTAAATCATTCCTTAATACCTAATACACTTTCCTTACTTTAATCGCTCAATTCATCATCAACTAGGCTCATTCAAGATCACACTCAAGCCCAAATACCACATAGGAAAACATTAATAAGTTAATAATTTATATATATACATGATCTTGGGACAAAATGCATAACTTTTGTTGTGGATGTTGGATTAATGTCATTCTAGAATATTTTCAAAGAGGACTTCGAGTTCTACAACTTCCGTGAAGACCCTAAAGAGAGATTTTATTGTCTAAAGGGTCAAAATCACACATGTATGTAAGTGTACTGAGAATGTCCGCCCAGCAAACATATGTCCCTCCAAATGGACATGAACGGAGCTGGGAAGTTGGAAGACCCGAGAAGGTCCGCCCAGTAGACCTGAAGTCCGTCTAATGCACAGGTGAGAAGCATATCTCACTTAACAACATTTCTGACAATTTCTACATATATTCTAACATAAATTTCACTCCAAATTTTCCAAAACCCACCTCCTCTAATGCAACATCATTTTATACTAATTTAACCACCAAATTCATTACATTAAACTCTCAAACCTTAACTCATTTGATTCATCATTTTCAACTAAATCTCATCATTCATGAAATCCTATCCTTTTTCCATAACATATCTCATTCATAAGTATCAAACAATTCATTTTCAAAATTCATCATTTCAAGTTAATAACTTCTTCATTTATACCTCAATTTCAGTTCAATATCATCCACACACAAATCAAAATCCATGCTTGATCATAAACACCAAAATAGAACACATTCTTATACATTTTCATCATAAATTTTCTGCACATGTTCTACTTCATTTTTCACCTTCATTTTATTCCTAACTATCACCTTAATTCATCTCATTTCAAGACATCATAATACTACATACTGTTCTCAAACTGCAACTGCACCCAGTACTTGAATTCAAGTCTAATTTTGAAACTCTTAAAGATAGATTTTGAATTTGATGTCTTCATGAAAAATGTAGCCATATGTCTCTAATTTAATCCAAATTAAAAATTATCCCATTTGGATATCTACAGATCAATTCATGGCTAAAATATAGATGCATATCTAGTGGAAATGTTACAGCTAACATATCCCAGCACATTTTAAACACCATTATCACTTTATCTCTAAACTTTCAACCTAGCTCTTCTCTTTTCAAGACACTACACTTGCATTTTCTTTAAGTTCAATACTCAATCCAATCCATTTCTAAAACAACCAATGATCCATATTTTATACATAAAAAACAAAACATGAAAATATCCATTCATTCATCAATTTATTACTTTCATTAACAACACAAAAATAAGACATAATCATATCTCTACGACAACTTATGAATCATTAATCATCACATATACAAAAGCAAGACATTTATATGCTCATTTGTTTTCCTACATTATAGCATGTGATTCACTCAATTTATTTCATCATTCTATCACCGACCATCATCACACATGTTTCATTTAACAAATCATAAAGAATAATGCTTAACACTTACTTGATTTACTCAAAAGCTCTTCAAAATATCACTTAACCCTAGCTTCCAAGTATCATACGATCTTCATCATTGAAGGAGGAATAGACTATGTTTTCTTTATAATAAGAAGAGATAGTAAGGATCTTGAAGTGGTAGTGTAGGATTTTGACAAAATCAACAAGGGAGAGTTGGGTTGAGTTTTGTGAGATGAAGAGATAAAATGGATGAAGAAGATGAGAACAAGTGATAAAAGTAAAAGTGAAAGACAAGGATGTTGGTCTTTCAAAGAAGAAAGTATCGTGAGTGGTGAGTGGCAAGTGTTATGACACTTGTCACTTGACACTTGTCATTTTATTGTGGTCTCCATTTGATCACCTTTTAATAACTAATCTATTTGTCTTCAAATTCTAATTCAATTGTCTCCCAATTTTTAATGACACTTGTCAATAAATCTCAAAGTCATTTATCAAAATTTCTACTACCATTTGACAGTTAATTCTACTATCATTTATCAATTTTCTTGTCACTTGGTATTTTTTCTAGTCCAAAAATACCCATAATTTCATAATTTTTTCAAATTTTCACCAAAAATTTTGAGGTAATAAATATAGTCTCCAAATCAATTTTTAACACATAAAATTCACAATTCTAAATATAATCACATTTATAAATCAATTATACCCGAAAAATGTCAATGAATGCATGTACAATCATTTTAATGTGCAAAAATCAATATTCACGTGTGTGTGTGTGTGTATACTATATTATGCATGAGCATGAAATGGACTTTCTAACTTTTTAGTAAATTCTCATATACACTATTCTAGGGTTCTAGCCCCTAACATGGGATAATGGGATGTTACATATGGTCAATTTCTATTTAAGTAGCTTGATAAAGTAGGAGAATGGAAAGGATAAGAATCAGCTAGAATGTAGTTGACTTAGGATATAATATAAAGGTCCCTTTACAACCTTATTGAACTCTAAAAGTGGCAGCCCTATTAATAGAGCTAGTGAAATTTTGATTCCTTTGGTACTTTAGGAACTTCTAGTTCTCGCTTTAAGTTTGAAATGGTTATGTGTTTAGCTAACCTATAGTTTCCACTTTATGAACTCAAGATGTATGGTCCTTATTTTGAAGCTTTTAGAGCTATAATATATTTTACTTTAAAAAAACAAATAAATACTAGAGGCTTATTTGAAAAGTCATCTAACATTTTAACGTGAAAGTAAATATCTTGTTATAAATATGCTCAATTACTCAGTTAGTTCATTGATTCAAATATAGTACCACTTTTTAATATTAAACATTTTACTTAGATTAAAGTCAATTAAGTGAATTTATTATGCTTACTTATTCATACAAATTTGTTTTTATATTTATTTATTTCATTCGGATGCTAAAATGATTGAAAAGTATCTACTTTAATTTAAATATATGCCTAAGTTATACGAAAGTGTCATTACGCATAGTAAGCATCCATTTTTAAATTATTGGATTAAAATAAAAGTATGAGGTTTTAATGATACTATCTATTTATCTAAACTAATTAAATCACAAAAACAATTAAACTTCAAATGGATCGTCTTAATTGTTCTTCTTTCAATGTAAAAGTAAAATTGTTTTATATTAAGCTAATTATGATGAAATTCATCAAGGCAAAACATTTATGTTATAGTTAAAAATAAATATTTCCCTCCCCACATTAAGTTATGAGTTATTGCAAAAAAAGAAAAATTAAAATATCAAAAGAGGAAGGAAAATAGTTATCTAGCCCTAGATATGTCTTGTTGTGTATGGTAATTAAAGATAGGTGAAACCTATAATTTAGTTGTACATTACAAACACCATTAACAAAAAGTAAACACAATAAAATGTAAATAGAATTGAAAATAAAAATGTAACATTAACCAACAAATTCTAAAGTACCTACTAAAATAGAAGTAAACTTGAAAACAAACTAATGTTGTTCTGATTGTGTACGAAAAGAAAAGGCGATAATCCAAGTATAGATATAATAGAACAAGACCATCAACAAATTATAAGTAAAATTATAGCCGTTTTTATCATCAATGTTGGTAGCAGTGGATATTTAATTTTTTTGGAGGATATGGTGATTTTCAAGTGGTCTTCTTATCAAGGAGATAAGCAAACAAATCACTCCTCCAATTGGTCCAAGTGATGTACAATAAAATCTAAGCACTCTTGTAATTTCCTCAATATAACAGTATTTTCATTTTGTTCCTTGACCTTATACCACATGAATTGGATTTTTGATCGATGTATAGGTGCATCTCTAACCTCAACGAGGTTGATTTTACTACCAGTTAAAATGTATTCATTATTAACCTTATTCACCATGTCCATTGCTAACATTTCAAAGTTAATGGTAAGTGTGAAAGAACTCAGTGTCAAATTCAGGAGCTTGTCGTATAGACCTAACTTCATTTAGTGAAAAAATATCTATTACAGATGTCCCATATCTTTTACAGTGTTTTTGGTTGAGGGTAATAGCATTTTGCATTTCTATTCCCCATCTATTCCTACGTATTAGGTAATCTTTGATTGGTTAGAGAAATATCTACGGAATAACCATTCCGTAGATTAAGAATTCACCGACACGGGGGAATAACTAAAGATGCTACCCACCCGTCTTTACCTATTCTGCATACATCCGGAATAGGTAAAGAAAAGCTTCGTTTTTGTTGGACAACTTTTGTCCCTCTCTCTCATGCAGCAGCACACATGTCTTTCTTACTCACGTAGCAGCACACCTCTCTCTCAACGACTCTCACTGACGCTTTTTGTCTTTGGCTTAGTGGCCCTCTCACACTCTTCACGGTCTTGTCTCTTTTCTCCACTCACGGTCTTGGTCTCTAGCTCACATAGTTATTCCTTTGCTTTGTGTCCAGATTGGTCACACAGAGAGAGAGACAGAGAGATGGGAGGCCTGGAGAAGGTGAAAAACGAAGCAGTTCAGATAATAGGGATGTTTCAAGCATTGCCCAAATTGATGGTCTTCGATCTCGACTACACTCTCTGGCCTTTCTATTAGTATGTTGTTGCTCTTCCCTTTTTCTTCATTTTCACGTGTGCTTGTGTTTTTCTATACTTATATTCTTAGATTATTGTGTCAATCTCTTGAATTTTCTTTCTTTTCTTCTTTCTAGATTCTAGGTCTTATCAAAATTTAGGTTCATTTTTGCAACTCATAACAAGTTTTTGATACTTTGTCGTATTGCTGTCCATTTGATCATATCTAACTTCTCGTTTTGACACCATAAGAGAGAAAAGGTGATCTTTTACTACAAAATTACTCGAATGATTGTAGCCGTCAAGTTCTATCTTCATAGAGGCTTTCTATTAACTCCAAAAACATATCTTTTTGGCTATGGGGTTTCTGATTGAAACAAAAGTTGGCAATTGGTTGATAGTGGTTGCCTGTTTCCACGACAGTTAGGTTTTGAGATGGGTGATATTAGGACATTGCCGGAGGCTTCTTATAATTCAATACGTTATGGGGTTATAGTATTCGACTTAGCGAGAGTTGTGGCGGAGCTTGTTTTAAACAACTTGGACGCTGGCATTACTAAGGTAATCAATTTCAGGCTTACATTGCATGAAATCTAGTTCTTCTAATTGCTGGCGCTCATGCCACGACAATGTGATTTTACCTAGCTGCTATTTTGTTGAAAGTGTTGGCACTTATGTAGCTTTTAATATCAGGGAAATGACAGTTCTTTGTTTCAGGTGTCTGTCTATGTGGGTCTTGGGACTTGCTATGTTAAAGTTGTTGATGATGGTCAGTAGTGATACTCTTGAAGTTATATAGCTCTATGGTTTTCTTGATCATTGTTAATTACGTTAGAATTGTTGCCCGCGTAGGATCTGATATCTCTCGTGATGGGTTGGAATGGATCAGAGAAAGATACGGTAACTAAATCAATCACTTTGTATGGCTCGTGGAATTCCTTTTATTTGATGCATAGTTGAAGATGTGTCACTAAATTTAGTGAACTTTCAAAGCCATGTTAATTGTGCAAACTTTTTGTTTTGTGCATGTTGCCAGCTTGGAAATACTATTACTAATCTTATAGCAACTTACCTGTCTAAAGCTTTTTGACAAGTTATGTGGCTTGTGAAAAATTGCTAAAAATGTGAAAGCGTATCAAATTTTGTTTGTACCATCATGAGCAATGGTAAGAGTAAAGTAAATTGTATTGTTCTAAATGTAAATGTGCAGAATATGATGGAGGTTATATATTGATCAGTAGATTGTGAGGTTTCATCTAAAAAAGGTTAGTAGACTGAAAATCATTTGAATTTGAATGCTGTGAACTTATTACTAGCAAAAGGAATTTAAATGAATGTGAAGGCTATGGACTTATTGATTATGATTATTCAGGAAAGCTTTTCTAGTTGGACACAAAAAACAGAGCATTTCCAGAGGGTTCATTCAAGAACTGGGGTTCCTTTCAACTCTATGGTCTTTTTTGATAATGAGGATAGGAATATTGAAGTAGTAAAAATAACAATTACTTCTCTGTTTGATCTTTTTCATTACTATTGTTTGTTTCATTGCAAGTTAATCGTATCCAACTGCTGGATATATCTCCAAGCTTCGTGCATGAGATGGCTTTGCATTTCCTCTATTTTAAAATTCTTTTTGTGCATGTCATTGAGTCGACATGTTTATATTCAAACTGGCAGGTTTCGAAAATAGAAGTAACAAGTATCCTGGTTGGGAATGGGGTTAATCTTGGAGCACTTAGACAAGGGCTCACAAAATTTTCTCAAAATTTTAATACAATTGAGAAAAACAAGCAAAGATGGCAAAAGTTCACAAAACATTCAAAGTCATCGGAGAATATGGATGATTGAATTTAGATTATGTAATTCTTAGACAAGATACCTAGGCATTGGTATCTTTTCTATTGAAGAATCACATTGAAGCCCTTATTTATACTTGCCTATTAATCATGATTTGTTTAATCAAGCATACCAAAGGAACACCTTTACTTATGGTTACTGCTCACTTAGATATTATCCAAAGCTTTGGTCTTGAAAGGTAACACAGCCAGGTTTATTTGTTGGTTGCATGCATAATTGTCTTATAATGTATTCGTTTTGATGGAGTAATTCAAGGGCTTTACATGCTTTACAGGACAAAAGTAATATGTCGTGGTAGTATATATGAATAATAATAAGTAGAAAATTTATAATGATAATTAATAAGAATAAGAATAATAAAGTTAATAATGATAATAATAATAATAATAATAATAATAATAATAATAAGAAGAAGAAGAAGAAGAAGAAGAAGAAAATTAATTTTGTATAATAATAATAATAGTAATAATAATAATAATAAAATTTATATAATAATAATAAAAATAGAAGAAGCAGAAAATTAATAATAATAATAAATTTAATAATAAAAATAGAAATAATTGATAAAATTAATAATAATAAGTAGAAAATTTATAATAATAATAATAATAATAATAATAATAATAATAATAATAATATTTTAGTCTTTTTGTTAGTTATTCCTTTGCTATTCTAAGTTTATATTTTCAAACTAAACATTGACATAGAAATTCTTTATCTATTTCATTCCTCGAACCAAACAAAGTAATACTCATTCTATTTTATTAATAAGAATAACTATTTTATTCATTATCTATTTTATTCCTTGAACCAAACAGGCTGTATTGTTCTATATACTCTAACTATGTTAGAATTTTACTTTTTTTTTTTCATATTATATAATCCTTGCCATATAAGACTCTCAACAAAAGAGATCAAGAGGTGTAACTATATTATTCTTTTCAGTTCTCCCGAATAACAAGTGATATGATTTTTGGTTATCAGAAAAGTAATTAAATACATGAATGCTCCGTGAAGCACTTTCTAAATACATGGGTTTATGTTTAAATTTATTGGACGATCTGAAGCTTCAAATTAGCTTCAACCGAAGCTTAAAAGTAAATTAAAGAGCACTCTTGTGATGGAGCTGAGGTCTTTCAAAAGTCAGTGGGATTCAAATACACGTTTGGAATTGCGGTTAACGCAAGAAAGGTCTCTTCTGGTTTCTGTTTCAATCAAATCAAATCTGCCAAGTCACAAGAGCTGTCCGATTTGAGTAAATACATTCATGTCTGAATTGAAAAAGGAAGCTGCAATCGCACACCTTTTTCTTTTAATTATGGTTTGGCAGTACAGAGTTCACACTCTTGACTCTGCCCATAGAAGAACAGTACCAAACTAACCCATCCAGATTGACGTCTTGATCGAATTGACCGTGCAATATTTTCCCAAAGCGGAAATAGAAATATAGTAATGACAAAACCAAGCGGACAAGGTTATCACCGTCAATCCGATACACACTGATTATGACAATTTCCCCCAACAACTGGGTGCCAATTCAAATGCCATTATTCATAACATTACGTCACAATCCTCTATTAACATATCATTAACCAATTCCACATTTACTACAACACTATCAATACCCCGTGTGCTAGCGCGTCCCCTTTTTAATTTCCCACGGTTTCCAGTGTTTGGTGATAAAGAGCGCTTGGTCGACGCTCCATTTAACACGTCTCATCTCCCCTCAACGACTGCTGGTTATATTAGCCCATTGTTCTGTTTTCCTCGCCTTCCATTTTCTCCACACACATTATTAGACAAATCCGAAATGCTGGGAAAGCCACTCTCTCTCTTATTTTTTATCTTCTTCTTCTTCCTCCACTTCACTCACTCTTTATCAAATCCAGACTCCACCACCTTACTGGCCTTCAAGTCCTCAGTACTAGACCCTTCCAATTCGCTTTCTTCATGGACTAATTCGACTGAATTATGCTCTGGCTCTTGGCTCGGTGTCACCTGCAGCTCCTCAACTCTCCGAGTCACCCATCTCGTCCTTGAAGACCTCAACCTCACTGGCTCAATTCTTCCACTAATTCAGCTCACTGAACTCAGACTCCTGAGCTTGAAATACAACCACTTCTCCTTTACCTCAAACTTCAATTTCTCTTCATGGGCAGCTCTCAAACACCTCTACCTTTCTCACAACCGCTTAGTTGGGAAATTCCCACCTGGTCTGGGCAATCTCCAGCGACTGCGTCGACTTGACGTCTCTTACAATTACTTCTCCGGTGAGATTCCAATGAGTGAGCTTGCTCAGTTGTCGCACTTGTTGACGCTTAGGCTCGAGGCCAACTCATTCAGTGGGACCATTAGCTCTGCTAGTAGACTTCCTTCTTCTGTGTTAGATTTAAATATTTCTTATAATTATCTCTCCGGAAAAATACCGTCATCATTGTCTCGATTTCCTGCTAGTTCCTTTAGCGGAAATCAGAATCTCTGCGGGGAGCCGTTGCTGTATGCGTGCTATAGTGGGACGGTGGAGAGCGACCCAGCACAATCAAGTAAACCTGTAACTAGCACCCAGAAGAGGTTGAACAACTGGGTCCTGATCATCATTGTCAGTGTCATCGCTATGGCGATTGTGTCAGGTTTAATGACTATCACATGCTACTGTTTTCGCGAGCGAAGAAGAAAAAGAGGGCCTTCTGGAGATTTGGCGAAGAGGAAAGCTACTGGGTCTCAACCACCAATTGGAGGGTACTACGGTGAAGGTAGGACCAGTAGGAAGGGTGAGAACATGGTGTTGTTTGAAGGTTGTCATGGTTTCAGTAAGGTGAATGAGCTACTGAGTTCGTCTGCTGAATTGTTGGGTAAAGGCACCGTTGGTACCACATACAAAGTGTTGATGGACGGCGACGGTGTCTTGGTGGTTAAGAGGGTCCGAGAAAGAAGAAAAAGAAGAGAGCTCGATGGTTGGCTAAAGGTGATCGGTGGATTGAGACACTCCAATGTTGTGAGTCTCAGAGCTTATTATCAGTCTAAGGATGAGTTGCTTTTAGTGTATGATTTTCTACCAAATGGAAGTCTCCAGTCACTTTTGCACGGTGCGTTCCGCTATTTTGGTTCAATTATATTGATCGGTTTGACCTTTATCCTTAGTTTTAGGACTAACAAAAGAGATGTTTCTATGTTGACAACAGGCAACAGAGGACCAGGAAGGACTCCATTAGACTGGGCTGCAAGGTTGAGAATTGCTTCAGGTTCTGCAAAAGGTCTTGCTTTCCTCCATAGTTATGATAAAGCTAAGCTATTTCATGGGAACTTAACATCATCAAACATCATTGTTGATCGCTCTGGCAATGCATGCATTTCTGACATTGGTCTTCACCAATTGTTGCACGCACCCTCCTTCTTGAACAATGCATATAAGGCTCCAGAACTATTGCCCAACGATAAAAACAATGATAATGTGAAGCAAAGGAAATTTAGCCAGAAGTGCGATGTTTATAGCTTTGGCGTGGTCTTGCTAGAACTATTGATAGGGAAAATGCCTAGTGGGGAGGGAAATACAAGTTTGGTGAAGTGGGTTCAAGGAGTTGGGCGAGAAGAGTGGGCATGGGAGGTGTTTGATTTTGAGCTGTTTGGGTGCAAGCAGATGCAGGAGCAAATGGTGGCTCTCATGCAAGTGGCTTTGCTTTGTGTATCGGAGTTGGCAAGAGACAGACCAAAGATGAGCATTGTCCATAGGATGATTGAGGACATAAGCAGCAAGGGTACTACAGAAGTTGGCCCTAATTCTATCATGAATGACCTGAGTTCGGATTCATCGCCTTCTCTTTCAGAAAATGCTATGTAACTTTCACGAGAAGAAGTTGATTAATGTGTCAATCAAATAATGTGTTTGAAGTGACTAAATTTACAAAAGGAAAGCCATGAGCCTTAGAGAAGTTGAGTTTTCGTTAGAAAATGGTTAACTTCGTCTTATGGAGATTGCTATAGCATATGCTAGACTATGATATTATATTATCTTAAATCCGGAATCTGGAATTCCTACGAAGCTATGCCTATGCGGATACAAATAAGAATTTTGATAAGCTGTTAGTAAAAAGTATTAAGAGCACGAAACCATAATCAAGAACTAGGTAAGTGCCTTTCTCCAATTTCTTGTTTGACGCGATAGTAAAAAGTTTTAAGAGCACGAAACCATAATCAAGAACTAGGCTAGGCAAGTACCTTTCTCCAATTTCTTGATTGACGCGACGGGTCATTTACCGAAGCAGATAGAGTGGGGACTCTCTAGTATTTAGGAGAGTGAAAACCAGGAGAACATTCGTGCGAACCACATGAGACAATATTGGGAGACCCAGATATTGTGAATCAAATCCTTTGTGCTCCTAATTCTGTCCCAACCCTGAACGCCGATGTTTGTCACTATGAAGTGGGGTAGGGCGTATAGCACAGGACTTAATTGCCCGCCAAGGAATTTGGTTTCAGAGACAGCCATGAATGAGCTGTTAAGGACCATTTCGAGTGTGAAACAAGAAGCTGGCGTGGTAGTAGCCCAGAGCCAACCATTTTTCGACCATGAATTGCAAAGTCTACGGTTAATTACAAATAAAATCTTAAATTTTATTTAATTTTATAATTACAGTTTAACTTTTAAAAAATAGCAATTAAATATTTAACTTTTAATTCTTTTCAATTCTAACTCAACGTCAGTGTCTCCGTTATCTTTGCTGATATGACTTATCATCTAGAAACACCAATTAATAATATACAGTAAACCAAAATTAATACAAATGATGAAGATTAATAAAACGACGTCGTTTAATCACATAATTAAAAAAACGTCATTAAAAAAATAAAATTTCTAAATGCAAACAAAATTAGATAACATTGTTTAGTCACATAAATAAATCCCAACATCCATTCAAATTTCCAATGAAATGTGAACAAAAATTAAATAACAACAACAGGAGAACTAAACAAAGAGAGGGATTAAACTCATTTACGGATTTCAATTTTTTGAAATGACGTAGTTTTAGTTATGTGATTAAGCGACATTGTTTTATTAATCTTCACCACCTGTGTTAATTTTGGCTAACGTGTATTAATAGTTAGGATTTTTAGAATACGTGACAAGTCACATTAGCAAAGATAATGTAGACAATAACGTTGAGTTAGAATTAAAAAAAATTGAAAGTTTAAGCATTTGATTATCACTTTTTAAAATTCGAGTTATAATTGTAAAATTGAGTAAGTTACGATAATTTTGTTTTGTAATTAACCTAAATATATAATGCAAGGCCATCAAATTCTAGTTTAAGAAAATCCCAAATTCCGATTTAAAGTTTGCAGTAGGCTGGCGTTGGGGTCCATTGGCTACCAGAGGTAATGTGGCAGTCTCTAGTTCGATCATGGTCATCTTAAAAAAACAAGGATAGAAATCTTTTATATGGATTAACATGCAAGGATGGGCACTTCAGGCTTGAGTTGGCTCAGAGCTCGAGGCAGCAGATCCAAGCCAGAAAGAACGACCTAAGACTAATTTTTTTAGAAAACCAAGTCCAAGGGTCGGATCAGGGCTGGGCCCAACTGCCATCCTAATGGCATGTGAAGCTTTCAATTACTTTGAACTAATTATCATATACTATGATTTGATTCAAATATCGATTTATTACAATGTTGCTTATATCTAAACCAACCAACTTGTCCTGGTAAAGAAAAATTATATTCCTAAAAAAACATACAAGAAATGAAAGGACATAAATAATAGATATTTCTTCAAAAACCAAATAATTAAGTTCTTTTCCATTCGTAAATGAAATATTTAAACTTCTTTCCATAAAAGAAATGCGAAAATTCAAACTTAAATTCTCTTATTAGGATTCAACTTGTTTATCCCACACCAATTGATTATGAAATTTGTCATCATTTTCTTAAAATATAGATTGAATATTTTAAAAAAGGCTATTTTTATTAAAAGGCAAGAAAAAATTTGTAAAAAGGTTAAAAAGTTTGTAAAAAGGTTTTTCATTCACCTAATTGAATGAAAAAATAGTTAAATCTTAAGTGAAACCAATGTAATAGATGTAGATAAAATTTATTTATTGAATCACCAAAAAGATTGATTTGTGATCTTTCTTATAGTCTTACTTACTCATTTAAGTTAAATTGAAATAACATTATTCGTTTATTTGGAGGATGATTGTATCAAAGCAATTATATTGTTTTGGTACATTGATTGGACACTTGAGACTATATGGCTACTGGCTTCTAGGGATGTAAAATATTTTAGTATTGTTAAAGTTGTTATTATGTATGGTTCATATATACAAATATACAATTTTGGAGATGTTTCTTGGATGCCTTTTGGGTGAACACAACCTAGAAACTAGTGTGGCTTAGGACGTGTTCTATTATGGAAATCATAGCTAAAAAAAGAGGTTAACAACAGACATGTTAATGTGAAAGAGATATTTTCAAGGAAGACACATTCCATAACATGCTTATGTCCTAGAACTGTGTCCAAGTTTGCAGAGAAGTAAAGAATCCATGAGTTGAGACATGATGTGCTAGAGCCCGTGATTTGTTCTAGAAAGAGACAACAAGATCTACCATATCCCAAGCCATGTCAACGACAAACAACCTTACTTGAACATAACTTTTTGGTGGATTACAAACATTAAAAGGATTCTAATACTTGATAGAATCATGATCAAGTTAAGTTGGGTTTGTTAAATAGGTAAGTTATGTTGAATTGTACCAATTAGGGTTTACAATTAACTATACTTATGTAAACATATTCTATATATAGGAAAATATGTAATCCTTATTAAGTAAGTTATTGATTAACAGTAAAATAAAGCATTCTTAGCTACTAAGGATGTAAGCATATCTAATTGGTCGAACCTCAATAAAAACCTTCTTAGTTATTCTTATTTGGTTGTTATTTCTAGTTTAACAATGCCACAAATCTATTATTATATTATTTACTTAAGTTTTCAAATTGCAAACTAAATGGCAAGACAATTTTAAAATAATAAGCCCCATTTCACTCACTTTTTGGTGCTATTTGGGATAATAAGTGGTATTAAAGAGAAATTTTTTATTACAAACTTTAAACAAAATTTTAAGTAAAGATAATCGTAGGATACTTCTATGCATCATTTTTGGCCTCCAAATTTTTTTTCTTTAACTAAGCATGTTTTAAATAATTATGAGGTTTGAATAGGTGAATTTTTGGGAGTTAATTTTTTTTAATGTTTATGTTGGTAGAATTTATTTCGTGGGTTAGTTAAATTAAAAGTAGTAAGAATGCATAAAAGGGTGTTTTGGGTAGCTTACTTATGTTTAAAAACCATAAGGCATTAAAGGAAGGGCAAGGTGGACTTTTATCAATCATTAAGGGTAAAATGGAAAGAAAGAAGTGTTGTCTTCTTCCCAAAGAAGGGGAAAAACAAAAATGTCGGCGG